>CM068359.1:7697372-7864872 GCA_034769755.1 Odontamblyopus lacepedii | reverse complement strand
AAGGCCCGGGCAACCCGGGGATCGAACCCGCAACCTTCTGGCTGAGTGTTGTCACTCAGCCACCCTGCCGCCAGATAGCCGCAAGCCGCAAGATAGAAAGGTGTCACAGCAAAAACCGGAGGGTTAAAATTTTAGGGTAAAATATTTCAGAGTTGTTTTTATCACAAAAAGTGTTATTTTAACTGTTTGAAAGTTAAATGGGGGTTGGAGTTATTTGCCAGAGTTGATATGGTCAAAATGAATTCAACTTCCCCTAGTGTTCATTCAACTTCCCTTATTGTTAATTTTGCACCACCCATCTACCACTTCAAACTCCTTTCAGAGAAGACCAGTTTTAACCAGTTTTGTACAGAATTTTATCTTAAATAAATTTAAATAAAGTGTAAAAATAAAACTGTGTGTGTTGTTCAGCTAAATCAGGATAACCCTACAAAGTGTTATCCGTTTACTCTCAAAACATGAATATAACTCTTAATTTCAAGGTTAAATAGGTACTTTGGTCCAGTGTTACATAATTAACATTTGCAAAAATGTTAAATTAACTCTTGAACAGACTGGACTCATATAAACCCTGAGAAAATGTTCAAATTGATTCCGTGAGTCAATTTTAACCACTCTAACTCCAATTTTTCACCACTTTAACTCCACTTTTTGTGGTGTATTGTGAAACATTCAAAATGATGCAATAACATCTCCATGGAGAAAAGCATATGAGGAATTCTCCAGCAGAAAAGTTACACAATCCGCCATTAAATCCCTCTTGTTTAATCTGGGTGGTGTTCTGAGTGGACATCACCACATAACCAATCCAGCTGATCCTACCGAAAAAGATCGAGAAAACAGAAATGTCATAAATTTTTTAATAGCAGACCTTTTCTGCAAAATCAGCCTTTTAGAGTTTTAGTTTGACTCATGTTAAAGTTGTTTTTAGAATGATTCATGCATGTTTGAGTCTTCTTATTCTGATTCTAATTGCTTATTTTTAAGATGCTATATTGCCAATCAACCCCCATTTTCACCACCACCAGTACACACCCACTGCTCTCTCCTTACTTTGTTCTCTAGTTTTATTTTCTTAAACGGTGATACATGAAGGATTTGTACCTGTCTGGTATCATGTCTCCTGCACAAAGAGCCACTGTCCTGTCTGGTATCATGTCTCCTGCACAAAGAGCCGCTGTCCTGTCTGGTATCATGTCTCCTGCACAAAGAGCCGCTGTCCTGTCTGGTATCATGTTAGTGTCTTTCATTTCAGCAGATTTCAGGCTGTCCCTGGGGTGGGGATAGGTGTATGGATCAGGTATGAGTGGATGTTCGGCTACTGAAGTCTGAGACCTTTCTTCTCGTCATTTACTCAGGGCTCAAAGTGTAAAAAAATAGCGGCTTAGTCCAGAAATTAGGGTACTTTCTTTTATTTTTATTTATTTGTTTCTTTTATTTATTCAGGGTTCCCACTTTTTTCACTGCCAAAATTTCAACACTTTTCCATGACCTTTTCATGACCTAAAGTGAATTTTCCATGACTTTAGGCCCCCTATATGTGTAGAATTTCTCATACTTTTAGGGAAATGTTAGCTCTTTCCTCTCACCTTATGGTTTGGTATTATAATAGTATAGTGGAGTAATACTGTCAGTGTATATTGTTGTGGTCTCTTTTTTAAAAAAAAAAAGACCTTATTGTTTATTGCCCTGCAGTGTTTCCCACAGAACATTTGTTAGTGAAGGCAGGTGGGGGGTTAGCTGGCATCAGAGACGTGAAAATAATCGGAAATAATCATAACAGCCTAATGAGAACTTAACAGAACGCTGTAGTTGCGTGAAAGAGATACTAAAATTCCATGACTTTTCCAAAACTTTCAATGAATTTACAAAATTCCATGACTTTTTCAAGCTTGGAAAATTACATTTTCAATTTCCATGATTTTTCCTGGATTTCCATGACTGTGGGAACCCTGCCTGTTAGACCAATCACAGTGTTCCTTATACCTGCAGACTCCGCCCCTCCTCCTCTCACTCTTTTACACAGTTCTCCAGGTCCTGCCCAGTTTAGCAGCTCCACTGGAAATGTGGGTTCGGACAGATATGCTTAATGTTGTACTGTGGGACATTCTTGGCAAAGCAATGGCAACACGCAGCACTGATGCTTCTAGGTAAAGTTACAGATCAGATCTGTGGAAAGGCAACCCCCACATACAGTGAGAATGTCTTTAAGGTATTTTTGAGCATTAAAACGTGTTATTGAATGCAAAATGGAGTTTGTGAAATGCAAAAGTTTAAAGCCATACTGTGGGACATTCCTAGAGACAAACAGGTAACGCAACAAGACGTAAAGTTACAGGTCAGCTCTATGGAAAGGTGACCCCACTCATAGTGATTATTTGTTTTTGAATGGAGTGATTAATAATGTGCACAATAACATAATGATCCACAGGGATCATAGTTTATAACTATATAGCAGGCACAGGTACAAAATGTCACCTTTAAAGATGCATTGTGTAACATTTTCAGTGGATGGTCCGTCTCCCTGGAAATGTTAGTGCTTTGTCCAGAATGTTCCACAATATAAATCAGACTTCTATTTATCTATTACAATTCAGATCTGTGGAGAGTTGCCCCCAATTCACAGAAGGAATTATTGTCTTTTTGAGTAAAAGAAACGCCCATAATGAAGAAATGCTTAATACATATGTTTAAAGTCATACTATGGAACATTCCAGGCAAAGCAACAGCATCTCTATGTAGACAAGCCTGTAGCGGCTCCTCCTTTAAGAGAACTTCAGGAACATTATGTAACATTTCTGGTGGAGAGTTCCGCTACCTAATGATAGGTTTGACATCTGCCACTCTACATGTGGAAAAAAGCAAACAAACTTACAGATCGTAGGTTTAACATGAGTTCTGTGAGTTCTAACCTCTCTGCATCAGTGTAAATCCTTATATAAGAAAATCCTCTATTCGTCCGGGATGATTCCAATACATTTCCAGTCTGTTAAACACATTCAAACCACAACTTCCTTTTTCCCTGAGTCTGCAGACGAGTCCCAGGTGGAAGTCTGTTACTGTAAATAACCTCCCTGCATATTTCCACTGTCTGGGGAGTGTCCGGGGCATCTGGTTTAACTCAACTCAAAACGCACAATCTATTTTCCGTTTTGGGAGCGATGGTGATGTTTCCGCGGGGACGAACAGTAGCTGTTCTCGGGGACAGTCCGGGTCGCGCTCTGGCCCCTGCGGCGAGCCTCTCGTTAATTGGAGCCGGTTCCCATGCGTTCATTAGGCCCCTGTGATGCATTCAAAGACACACTGTTCCCCAAAGAGCAGGGCCAAGGCTCACTGGGGTCGTGTGCATGCTGGGGTAATATATTTTTATTACTGACGGGGGACAGCTCTTGTTTATTTTTAGACAAATATGCATATGTTTCGTGCTATATGAAACTATTTTCTGATCTGTTATGTCATTTTCTCATCACAAACAGACCTGGAGTTGTGTTTAAGTTCATTCACACATGTTTAACGTACAAACCCTCCATATTTAGGCTGAGTTCTTCTCTCAAATGGAAAAAATCTGTTGTTTTCCATGTGGTAATACAGGAGGCGCTCCACAGCATTTATAAACTCCCTGTTGCAAAAAAGTTTGGCAAAAATGTAAGATATAAACACTTAAATCTATCAGATCTTAAAATAAACTCCCTCTAGACTAGAATGAAGTGTGTTCATGGGCTGGAAATTTATAGATGCGAAATTTTAGATAAACAGACTTAAAACCAGTTTATGATCAGTGTTCATGGCCTGATAATAAGTTCTCAGATGCAAAATTCTAGATAAAATGCTTTAAATTCTGCTAAATTCTAGATAAACATTCTTAAAACCAGTATATGATTAGTGTGAATGGCCTGATAATAAATTCAAAGATGCTAAATTCTAGATAGAAGTACTTGAAATCAGTCTTATATGACAGTAGTTCGTAGTTAGTCTGTATCAAGCAAATCTGTATCACTGAATCTAAAAACGAAAGTGAAGTGTTGCAGGGGAAAACTACAGTAAATGAATTGTAGCTTCTTCTTTTAAATATTTATTGCCTAAATTTAAGATTTTCTGACTAGTTGAGTCATGGAAGAAACATATGTGACATTTTTAAGATTAAACAACCAGTTCAGAACTAGTAAGTACTGTATTTTTCGGACTATAAGTCACACTTTTTTCAGGGTTTGGGTGGTTCCTGCGACTTATACTCAGGTGCAACTTCCATCCAGTCCATAGATGGTATATATGAATGGACAGAGCTAACGCACTTAGTATCTTAGTATCCTCTCTCTGTACCTGCTGCTGTGGCCTCATCATTTTGGTCTTAAAATGTTTGTATGAACCTGCTCTACATGGTCCTGATTATTTTTATTTTTTATTTTTTTGCTATTTTGTCTGTCCAAAAAATCCTCTTCATAACATAGAGCCTGGCTCCAGATTCGCTCCTGTAAGCGTGAGCATCAGGAGCTTCATTTGAGTGGAGCTGAATGTTTTATTACTATAACTTACCTTTCAAGGTGACATGTCGGTTCTTGGTCTCTGATTTTATAAAATAAATTTCCCTCAAAAATTGCAACTTATAAATGTTTTTTTCTTCTTCATTACACATTTTTTGGCTGGTGCAACTTATAGTCCGAAAAATACGGTAGATAATAAATGTGAAAACAAGATGAATAACCTGATATAAGCTTTAAAATCTTGGCCAGACCAGAGAAATTTGCGGTGCACACACATTCACTGGAATCATGTGGATAATTTCAGCCCTGGAATGGTCAATCTCTACTGAACAAAAGGTAAAATGTTGAAAACTACCACTTCATGACATTACAAGGTGGAACAGAGCATTTTGAACTTTGGAGATGTAGACAGACTAATAATAATGGGTGAATTAAACATGTGTGAATGAAAAATGAAAAACACAATGAAAAACACAACTTCAGGTCTGTTTTTGAGGAGGTAACAACATTATAACATAACTTAAAGCTCACAGGAGTCAATTCTGTGTAAAATACCAATACTCAAAAAGGAAAATTAACAGGACAAAATGAGCCTTTCCTGAGTAGCTTTAGAATGAGCTTGAGCTGTATCAGAACAAGTAGAAGAGCACATAGACTAGTATAGACCCATGGAGCACTATGGAACCTACCTGGAACACTGAGGGATTACATAGATATAAGGCCACATGGGAATAGAAAAGAAAGAACTATGATTTAATGTTGAAAATCTCATTCTATGGTCTAAATAAAAAATGTTTTTATTATCACTATGGTTTCGGTGGTGAGTATTCAGTCTATTCCTCAGTGTCAAAATCGAGTTGGAAATTTTAGTATCATGACCACACTAGTTTCCAGTCACCTGCTTCAAGTGGTCTCATCCAGAAACCAAAAGTGAAATGAGAAAGAACATATTTAGAATTTTTATTTTGAGGTAGTCATGCTTTGCAGCCGGTGTCTTCAGCGTTCTCTGGGATGTGGTCATGTGAAGTCACCCACAGCGTTCCGTTCCAGTCACGATGCAAACAGTTATAGGGGTGAATTTGGAGCCAGGTTCAATATTAGGAATGGGACAAAATAGCTAAATAAAATCCTCAGAATCATGTAGAGCGGTTAAGATGAACATTTTAATATTCCAATGTAAATCAGTGGAAGCCAGGGTCAGAAGGAACCTTATGCTATGTTCTATTGAATGTCGGTAATCGATAAATCTGAGTCTGTTTTCCTGACATCTGATATAAATGTGTTTCATTGCAACAGTTGGGAAAATATGAATGCCCGAGAAACTTTACTGTTTATTTTGTTAGCTTATGTAACAACGCCACTATCACTAGCTGTCTGTTAGCTAACATTAGCTGTCGGCGACCCAGTTATGGCAGTTTGACTATTACGTGTTCTGAAATCTATCCGACTCTGCTCCAAACTAGCCCGGGTTTGTGTTTCGGAACTCCGATTTGATTGGCCATTCCATTGCACTTTCCCGAGGTGGAGGTCGGTTTTCCTCGAGTCCCGAGCACAATAGAATGCAGCATTATTAGCCAGCTAGTGCATTAGCTATGTCCACTTATATATACAGTCTATGGGTGTCATGCTAACTCTAAGCACTGCTCTGTCTGAAACTGTTACTCAATTTATTTTAACACAATCTGACCAGAAAGAGCAGATTTAGCTGAACTACAACAGGTGAGATGAGTTGTGCTGTTAAACAAGTCACTTTCAGACGCTTGGTTTAATCATAAACAGGACTACGAACCCTCGTGTTGATCACAGCTTGGCCCTGTGATGTCACCTTGAGATAAATCAGTGTAATGCTTTCTGTGGAACATTCCAGGCAACAGGTGACGGACCCTCCACCAGAAAAAATGACATAGAGAACCTTTAAGTTAAAGGTACACTGCATAACTTCTCTGGTATTCCATGGTATGACATTAAACACATACATCTAACATTTCTTCATTACAGGTGTGTCTATTGCTCAAAAATGCAATAACTCCTTCTGTGAATAGGGACGCCTCTCCACAGATCTGAATTGTTGTCAGGGCCTGTTCATCTGTTTAAATGATGTGTTTGTTTCCTGTTTTATTTTGACATGTGTTTAACCTCTTGTGTGCTTTTAGATTTACTTCCTGTCCTTGTGTTTTCCCTCCACTTTGATTTCTTGCCCCGCCTCTAATCTGCTTCACCTGTGCCTCTTTGTCTCCCCTATTTAAACTCTGTGTTTTCTCCTGTTCAGTGCCAGATTGTCTTGTTCCTCAGTTTCAAGTTTTTCAGCCTTTTCTTCGTGTTCTATGGTATTTTTGTGTATGACCACCAGTTTGTTTTTGGACCCTGATTTTGCCTGTTCCCCCTGGATTTGTTCATTTGAATATTGGACTGAATTCTGTGTATTGACCATTTTCTGGATTAAAGACCTTGCCCTGGAATTTCCTCTCTCGAGTCGTGTGTTTGAGTCCAAACCTAGCTGCCTCCCTCACAACTGTAACGTAGTGTAGTGCTTTAACCTGCTTGTCACTCTTGTGATAAGTAGGTTTCATCTCTACCATGGAACATTCTAGACAAAGCAATAACATTTCCATGGAGACAGTTGGTGGACTCTCACCTAGGAATTCACTTTTGTAAAGATAATAAATTGTGTTTTTTTGTGAATTTGTCATCACTTGTTGCATGAGTTTGTATTCGTAAACATACAGCCATAGTTTAGCCTAATGTCTCTTCTGTCTCCAAGGTGACTCACTCTTTCCACTGTGGTTCCACATTGTTACTCAAGTCTGTTCAAAAAGACAAATGTGAGGACAAACATGACACAAGCACACAGAGCCTGGGCCAGTTCAGAGCCAATACTCAGGTTAAATATCAGCAGTGGGCTCGTGTGTGGATGTGGTGACTGACTGAATGAGACTAGTGCTCCGTATTCATTGAATGATGGCATTAATATACTGTTCATTGTATTTTATTAGCAGGTACACACCATTTATACTGAGAGCCGTGGGAAACAGCCATGCATTTAAAAAAAAGAGCATAGGTCTTCGGGAAAATATCTCATCTAAAATGTGGACTGCATGGGCCCTTTGTGCTTCATGTTATCTGTCTATGTATCTATGTGTAGAGAACACCATGTAGCCTAAATAAATAACCAGTCAACTTCATTGTGCCAGCTCAATGAATTCAATTCAATTCAATTTTATTTCTATAGCCCAGAATCCCAACAAGAGTTGCCCCAATGGGCTTCACAGTATGGGAAAATTCTCTCCAGACACTGTTGCCAACCAGCTGTCGCCATGCAGCACCTCCAGACCTGAGAGCTTTGAGGAACCAGTCACTTTATAGAGAGCAGAGTCAGAGGGACAGCAAACGTGTGGGGGAATGGACATCAGCTTATTTGGGTTGAGGGCTTCAACCAGGCAGGTGGGGCTCCATCCAGGCAGGTGGGGGCTCTATCCAGGGAGGTGGGCCTCCATCCAGGCAGGTGGGGCTCCATCCAGGCAGGTGGGGGCTCCATCCAGACGGGTGAGTGGAGAGGGGTAGAGCTAAGGTCTGGTCAGCGTCTGCTCACGGGAGGAACATCTGGAACCTCTGAACCATCTGAAACAGCTCCACTCCCAGAGGAGCGGAAGAGAAGGAGAGAGAGAGAGACACTGGTGAACAGCAGTGAACTGATTTGCCTGTGAAAAACATGAGGTTATAGGACAGAGATGAAGGAAAAGGAGCAGTTTGAATAAGAGGACAGAGGCTCAGGGCACCATACTTCCCCCAGCATCTAACTCCTAGAGCAGCCTGACTTCAGCTGTGGAGTTAATCCTGCTCCTAGCTAACCTGGCCATAAGCTTTCTCATAGAAAAATGTTTTAAGCCTAACCTTAAATGTAGAGACTGTGTCTGCCTCTCTGACATGAGGTGGAAGCTGATTCCATAAAACAGGAGATTGGTAACTAATTGTAAGTTTCTTAAATCTGGGGACCACTTGTAGCCCTGCATTTTGTGAGCCCAGTGTCTGTTTGGTTTGTAAGATGCTATCAGGTCAGTAATATAGGATGGGGCCATCCCATTTACAGCTTTATAGGTGAGAAGAAGGATTTTAAATTTAATTCTAAACTCGATCGGGAGCCAATGAAGTGACGCCGGAGTAATGTGTTCTCTTCTATTTGTTCCTGTTAATAATCTTGCTGTGGCATTTTGAACAAGCTGAATGCTTTTTAGTGAGCTTTTAGGGCAGGCTGCCAGCAGAGAGTTACAGTAGTCTAATCTTGATGAAATAAATGCATGGACAAGCTTTTCCGCATCATTTTTGGATAAAATATTTCTAACTTTGATGATGTTGCGAAGGTGGAAGATGCTGTTTTACAGACTTGGTTTATATGGGCTTTAAATGATAAGTCTTGGTCAAATATAACCCCCAGGTTCCTCACAGTGGAGCTTGAGGTTACACTGATGCCATCCAGGGAAACTATATGATCTGATAGAGCCTCTCTTAGGTTTTTGGGGCCAAGTATAATAACCTCTGTTTTTTCAGGGTTTATAAGGAGATAGTTAACTGTCATCCAGGTCTTTATGTCTCTGACACAGGCATTGAGCTTTTCCACATGGTCACTGTGACCAGGTTTTATTGATAAGTACAACTGTGTGTCATCTGCATAACAGTGAAAGTTAATGTTGTGCTTTCTGATTACATTTTCAAGGGGCAACATGTAAAGCATAAACAGAATGGGTCCAAGTACTGAACCCTGCGGCACTCCGTAGTTAACATTAGTGCACTCTGAAGATTAACCATTTACATTGACAAACTGGTACCTCTCAGATAGGATTTAAACCAGCACAAGGCCACTCCTCTAATCCCTACATCACATTCTCATCTTTGTAATAAGATGTTGTGGTCGATCATGTCAAAGGCTGTACTGAGGTCTAACCAGGATTAAGAGCAGCCTATTGTCTGCAGCTGATAACAAATCATTTGTAACTCGAACTAATGCAGTTTCTGTGCTGTGATGGGGTCTAAATCCTGACTGGAAAATCTCAAATAGGTTGTTGTCCTGTAGGTGGCAACAAAGCTGTTTAGTTACAACTCTTTCTGGAACTTTTGAAACAAAAGGAAGGTTTGATATTGGTCTGTAGTTGGCCAGAAGGCCTGGGTCTAAACTGGGTTTTTTCAGAAGTGGTTTAATCACTGCATATTTAAAGCACTGTGGGACATAGCCTGCCTCTAGCAAGGTATTTACTATATTCAGTATAATACCATTAATTAGGGGGAAAGTTTCTTTAAAAAGCTTAGTGGGTATTGGGTCTAGAAGACAAGTTGAAGTTTTGGAGGACATTATGATCTTTGCTTGGTCTACTGTGGAGAAGCAGTCTAAAATTTTAGCTGGCTTTACAGAGGCCTCTAATTCCAAAGCTTTAACTTGATCAGGGCTGATTGTGGGAGCAATTTTATTTAAATTGTCTCGGATAATTGTGATTTTATTATTGAAAAATTTTAGAAAGTCATCACAATTTAGAGTAGCCGTAATACACGGTTCTACCGAGCTGTGGCTGGTGGTCAGCCTGGCTACAGTGCTGAACAAAAACCTGGGATTGTTCTGGTTTTCTTCTATTAGAGTTGAGTAATACCTGGTCTTAGCCTTATGTAGGGCCCTTTTATAAATTAAGAGACTATTTTTCCAGGCATTCAGAGACTGCTCTGAGCTGGAGTGGCACCAGATCTTTTCTAATTTGCGGGCTGTTTGTTTAAGAAGATGAGTTTCAGAATTAAACCATGGTGAAACTCGATTTGGTTTAGTAACTTTTTGTTTTAGTGGAGCTACTTTGTCTAGAACTGTTTTTAATGAGTGCATTGCCCTGTCAACAAAGTAATCAGTAACTGTGGGACTGGAGCTGTGGAAGCTGCTTCCTTCACACTCACTCAGCATAGAGCTGAATATTGGCTGAATTTTATCCTTAAATTCTCCTACAGATCGATCATTTAATGATCTTTTTTTCTGAGTTTTATTTATTGGCACGGTGAAGCCCTCAAGAATGAGCTGAAAGGTGATCAGAGAATGATCTGAAAATAAGGGGTTGAGGGGGAGAACACTGAGCTGACTAATGTCTATACCATAGGTTAATACAAGGTCCAGGGTGTGCTTGTGACTGTGTGTGGGTTCATTTACATTTTGAGTGAAACCAATGTTTCCTATTAGAGTTGTAAAGGCATGTGCTAGACTGTTAGTGCTATCATCCAGAGTTTAGAGAAGAGTTTATTACCTTTCATAAACTTGTAAATTTAAAGTGCAGCATCTCATCCACATTATCCATAGAATTTGCCCTCCACAAATAATGATCCCAGTCCACAAAACTGTGTTTAATTAGTAATTCCATTTGAGGTGTTCTTTAAAGGTAAAAAGGCGAGAGTAGCAGACGTATTCACAGCACACAGATCGAGATGAAGCTGCAGATTAGACATAGTGACTCTACTTCCTGTGGACTTTTATTTCCAACTGTCTGTGCATTAAAAATCCTGTAGCTGAAGTATTTCACCACTTCACAAATAATAATAACACAGTTTTGACTTGTATCTAAACTGGAAGTGCAGAGCTCTGATCTTTGAACACTCAGAGCGAGTGGTTTTACTGTAGACAGGAAACAGTTGACACAGTCGCGCTCACAGCTTTATATCCTGCACAGCCTCGTGTCTTCATATAATTTAAGAACAAAATATCCTGTAGTTTGTTGTGGCCTTAAGGTGTTTTGATCGCACTGATGTGTCCACGTCCGGAACCGAACCCAGCACCCAGCACCATGGACAGCGAGAGATGTGCCTGGGTAGATGGTCGCAACTCTTTCAAAAAAATAAATGACGTGTCGGAATAGTGATACCAAAAAGTTTGGGAAAACCGGCAAGTCTAAATAGAGACATGTCGTAATAGCGGTGTGTCTAAATATAGGAATGTTGGAATAGGCTGGCAACCCCACCATGGTTTAACGTCAACTTGTCCTGGGACTGAAGGTGGAAATTCAGTGTTTTTATAACCCGGCCCATCCCTTTTACCTCTTTGTGTAGGTCAGTGTTTTTATGTGCATGGTCCTTCATAAATAAAGAAATAAACTAAACCAAATGCACACTATATACCAATTTGCAGATATCTTGGATCCCTAATTCATTTCTCTCTATTCAAGCAGACTTATTCTGCCGATCCACTTTTCAGAGCTTTTAATTATGTTGTAGTTGTTTATCCCTTCTCATTTATGCTGTTGAAGTTGTATTTAGAGAATTGCGCATGTTTGAGTCATCTTTAATCGCTTATTTTAGAGACGCCATCGTGCACTACTCTGTACTTACTTCATCCTCCAGTTTTATTTTCTTAAGCAGAGATACGGGTTAGGATTGGCAGCGTCACATAGTCATTTTGTACAGTTAGGTGTCAGGTACAATATGTCTTCTCTTCAGTGAGATCCTTCTGCCAAGCAAAAGAAGCATTAACCTGGAATGAGTGCATATGGCTGCGTTCACCTAAACCTCTACCCAGGAGGAGTGACATTTGCAGAATCCAAGGCACTCACTGCCTGGGCACTCACTCGCTGCTCTATCAGCCTCTGCCCGCTCATACCTGGGCGTAGTGCAGACGCTTTAAGTCCACATGGTGCCCTGGTGCTAATATGGACTGGTGTAACTTTCAGTTTAAGTGAGAAGTGAGATCAAAACTAGTTTTACAACCATCTCGTGCAGCTCCCGGACCTTTTGTCGTGGACCTGACTGAACTGGGACTTGGACCAGTTTAATCTCTAATAATTCACCTTTGGAGACAGAACCAACAGGACAGTGGATAGAGGACACATTATGCTCCTCTGGAGAAGGTAAGAGGCTTGTTTTTGTTAGTTTTGGGCAAATCTAAAACCAGAGCCTCACAGATGCGTAAATGTGTAAACGTAAACGTCATTGGGGCTGGGTGTGAGAGGTGTGTCAGGTTGTGCTGCTGCGTAAACTTCGCTTGGCTGTGCGTTGTGCTCTGATATAGTTCAGCCAATAGTGACCAAAATGACATTCTTTATAATACTGTATAGCCTATATATAATACACATATTTATAATACATATTTATCATTTTGACCTTTGTAAAATACAGTCTCACATTCAAAGAATATTACTAAATATAATATAAAGATGTGGCCATACCGACTTGTCAAAGCCTGATCCCGTCAGATCTCAGAAGCTAAGCAGGGCCGGGCCTGGTTAGTACTTGGATGGGAGACCACAAGGAATTCCAGGTGCCACAGGGGGCGCCAGTGGCAAAAACTGTCGTAGTGTCCTTAGGCAAGGCACATCATCCGCATTGCCTAGTATGAAAGTGGTGTGTGTGTGTGAATAGTGGTGGTGGTCGGAGGGGCCGATGGCGCTGATTGGAGCCTCGCTTCCGTCAGTCTGCCCCAGGGCAGCTGTGGCTACAATAGTAGTTTACCACCACCGGGTCTGGAGTGAATGAATAATGCTCTGTAAAGCATCTCTTTGAGTGTCCTGAAAAGCGCTATATAAAACTGATGCATTATTATTATTATTATTATTATTATTATTATTATTATTATTATTATTATTATTATTATTATTATTATTATTATTATTATTATTATTATTAGATTCCGGTTTCCCCCATCAACCTAAAAAAAACATGCCCGCACCCCTATGAACTAATATCAAGGACCATGTTGTCCACCCTCCTGTGGGCTCACCACCTGCAGAGGGGTTCATAGGGGGGGTCAGGTGCTATGAGTATTGGGCAGCAAGCTGCCCCCGCGACCCAGCCGGATTAAGCGGGAGAAGATGGATGGATGGATGGATTATTAGATTCCATACAACTGCATAAATAAACTTTTGAAGGCCAGTTATAATGTTTATTGACTTATATTTCTTGCTAACATATATACTTCTGTCTACTGTCTCAAGGCAGTAGGGAAAGTTAAACTAACCTAAAGAGACATGTGGTCAGTGCGATTGTGTAAGAGGCAATAAAACCAATCAGATCCTGCACGTCTCACACAGGAGCCTCAGATGAAACAACCTCACATCCAACTGCACTGAGAACCCTGCGGTTTGGCTGAGCTAGGGAACATTTCTGAGATTTGGAAGAACATTAAATTGAATATTTGGGAAATGTGGACTGGAATGGCAATGAAAGAATGCAAAATATGACCTCAAACAGATTTAATAGAAAATTGATCAAAATAAAAATAATCATCAGGAGCAGTGGGCACCCAGACACAGGAAGAACATGTGTCTGTGTGTGTGTCCAAGTGTCCATGTCCACATTACATTATGACAGATACGAGATTTACAGATTATTTTATCCTAACATGAGAACTTCCTAAAGCCGGTACTGCACAAACTAAATCTGCTTGTTTCTATGGAGATGGCATTGCTCTGCCTGGAATGTTCCACATTAAATAGCTCTACCTTATATTTATTGAATTACAGGATTTATAGTTCAAAAATACCAAGAAAACAGAACAGAAAACCTTTTTACAGATCCTTTTTATGATCCCGCTTGTATTTCCACACTGCAAAAAAGCTTAGCCAAAATTTAAGATATAAACATTTAAATCTATCAGAAAATGACATAAAAGTAGTGAAATTATCTGTCCATGCAGAAAGATCCTTTTACTTAATTTATTTTAAAATAAACGACCTCTAGACTAGATTGAAGCAGACTCAGAACTAGGTCAGAACTAGTAAGTAGATCATAAATCTGAAAACAAGATGAGTAACCTGATATATAAATTTTAAAATCTTGGCCAGGTCAGGGAAATGTACAGTACAGGACAAACCCAGTTGAGCTATAGTTCACAGTGAGCGTAAATCAGTCCACGGCCAAGTGCTGAGGACAGGGGAGGATGAAGCACACAGGGTCCACACCCCTCTGGAGACTCCTGAGCTCAGGAGGGACCACAGCTGCCCTCTCCATCCTCGGCACAGGACTACAGCACAGGGCCGGGGACAGGCCTGTGTTTACATTCCCTTAAAGGGGACCGGGTACATTCCGTTCTGTGAGTTCCGGACAGATGGAATTGTGGGATTGTGAGGGGCTCATTTGTCACTGGGGGATAACACAAGCCCAAAGGCCTGTAGAAAACCGTACGCACATGTTAGAACAGGTCTGGGCCTTAGATAAGCTTTATTTAAAACTTATTCTGTAAACATCACCATTTTTAACCACCTGCTCACCTCGGTAGCTTTAAAGGTGCACTGTGTAACTTTTCTGGTGGAGGGTCCACCATCTGCTTGCCTCCATGGAGATGCTGTTGCTTTGTCTGGAATGTCCCGGCATGGCATTAAACGTATCCATCTTGCATTTACTCAGTAATATAGCTTTTCTATTAACTTACTGTGAGTGGGCTCAACTCTCCACAGATCTGACATGTAACCTGGCCCTGTGGTGTCACCTGCTGTCTATGTATAAGATAAATAAGTGTAATGCCATACTGACAGTATCTTGCATTTATTCAAGCACCCAGGGTCAGGGTCGCCTATCTGCAGATCTAACCTGGGAGTTCAATCAATCTATCAAACTTTATGTATAGAGCGCTTTTCATTTAAAAAAAAATGCAACACAAAGTGCAGATGCATCAGCAGTTGATCTGCTGACGTCACCATGTCTGCACAGAGAAATAATTATAGTTTAATATATTATAAAAATTGTATAATTAAAGTTTGCACGCAGGCGTCAGATAACCTGGCTCACTCAGAATTCACACTGGATCTTGAACAGCTCTCGCTGAAAGCAACCAGGAAAACATGTTTCATCATGTGTTTATATGATTGTATTATCAGTCTAATCATCGCGATTGTGATTTTTTTAGCTATAAAACCACCTATAACAGAATAAATGTAAAGTAGATGTTACACTGTGGAACATTCCAGACAAAGCAATGATATATCCATAGAAACAAGAAGGTGACGGATCCCAAACCACCTTTACAGGGTTCCCACGGTCATGGAAATCCTGGAAAAGTCATGGAAATTTAGTATCTCTTTCAGCTACAGCGTTCTCTTAAGTTCTCATGAGGCTGTTATATTTATTTCTGAACGTCTGCACAGTCACTCCAGCAGGACAATGCACAATAAGGTGTTTTGTTTAACAAGGGCAATGATGAATGCACTGACAGGATTTTGAATGTTAAAAAACTATAATATCAAACCATAAGGTGAGTGGAAAGGGTTCACATTTCATATTTAGCCCTAAAAGTCTGAGAAATTCTACACATGTAGGTGCCATGGAAAATTCACTTTCGTTCAAAAGTTTTGAAATTATGGCAGTGTAAAAGAGTGGGAACCCTGAAATTATAGTTAAAATAAATATTATAAAGTGGTATGAAGAATTTGCTGAACTGTGACCCCAGTCCGGCCACACCTGTAGTGCACCTGTAGTGCACCTGTAGTGCACCTGTAGTGCACCTGTAGTGCACCTGTAGTGCACCAGTAGTGCACCAGTAGTGCACCAGTAGTGCACCAGTAGTGCACCAGTAGTGCACCAGTAGTGCACCAGTAGTGCACCTGTAGTGCCCATAGGTGCTGTGAGATGAATGAAGTGTTGGCGGGTGCTGTGTGAACACGGGGGTCAGCTGAACAAACAGGGCAGTGGAGCAGCAGAGGTGACCCCAGTGCATTGTGGGCTGTGTTATGTAAGAGCTCTTATGTCAGAGCCTTTAGGAAAGAACAGACTGCAGCCTTTTACTGTGCAGCTCTGTGGAAAGGTCGCTACATTCACAATACTTCAGTGGACCCCAGGGAGAGAAAAAGAGTTTGGACGACTAGGATGAGGAAAGAAAATGCACTTTAAAGGTCCTAGATTACATCAAATTGGCTCTTATAATGTTGTTACCTCATTAAAAACAGATCTAGACTGCTTTGTTTCATTCACACATGTAGAATAACCCTTTATTATTATTAGTCTGTCTACATCTGCAAAGCTCAAAATGCTCTGCTCCACCC
Organism: Odontamblyopus lacepedii; assembly: GCA_034769755.1. Lineage (NCBI taxonomy): Eukaryota > Metazoa > Chordata > Actinopteri > Gobiiformes > Gobiidae > Odontamblyopus > Odontamblyopus lacepedii. The sequence continues at coordinate 7,848,407 of CM068359.1, read as the reverse complement.
TGTGATGTCATGTAGTGGTAGTTGTCAAGTTAAGAGCTACTGTTAGGATAAATAACTAGGCTTACACTACTTTTAACTTCATTTTAGTACAGACTGGCAATTCCTGGGCTGAAATTATCCAAATGATTCTAATGAAGGTGCATGGAATTTAAAAACACAGTGGAGTACTTGACTTTTTGAGGGAAGAACTAAGACTAAATATGCAAGATTTGTGTGTTAAACATGTGTGAATGGAACAAAACACAATAGGTCTGTTTTTGATGAAGAAACAGTATAACATTATTACGCTCCCTTATTAGAAAAGAAGTTTCAAAAAGTTTCATCATTATTACATTACAGATCAGAAAATTGTGTAATATGGGCCTCTAAAAATTCTGTTTTCTGCCCATTTGAGGTACAGTGAAGAACTTTGGTCATAGCAGTTGTTCTCCTCTAGATAAAAAGATCATCTAGGGCTTAAATTGAAGCTTATAAATTTGGGAAGTTTTTTATATGTACATTTGAGACACTGATACAAAGAAAGTAATAAAATGCTTGAAAATGATCACTTTTGATGATAATTTATCAGGCGGACAGACATTTTTTTTGTCTTTTGGGGGATGTTGAGGGTGATATTTGACAGTAAAAATGCAGCAAGCCCCAGAATATTTCTCTACTAGTTTCCCCGATGTGTCAGGATGCACCATGCAAAATTTTAGGGCTATTTGACCATTTATGCAGTTGCAGCACCTTAATATTTACAATTACGGAATTCTGCTAATAGCTTTTCCTAAATAGGGTGTTTTTGGGCCCTGAGACCAAATGGGGCCGAGTTGGGGGTGGTCCCTATCAACTTGCCCAAGATATAAGATAAAAGGAAAAACTAGTGAAAAAAGGAAGCAAAAAACATACAAAGGTGTAACTTTTCAAATGGCGGAAAAAACATTATGCCAAAATTGACTTAGCTTTCTACCATGTTATAACGTTGTTCCCTCATCAAAAACATGTCTGAAGAGCTTTTGTATGTTATCCATGAATGTTTGAGTAATCTAGAGATCTCTCCCTTGCCCTATTCTAACCTTCCTTAGAGTTAGCTGTAAGTCAACATCACCCATGTTCCCGCATGATAATCCTCCATAAATATGAAAAAACATGAGACAAAAGGATACACTACAGCTTCACAAAACCTGATGTGATGTGCACAGAAACTGTAATGTGATAGCGCTCTGAAGGGGGAGTGACTCAGCACAGAGAGCAAAGGGATGACATACATTGTGATCTAAATATGTGATGTGTTAGTGGTTAATACCCCAGAGTATTACCCCCTCTTTAACATGACTCAGGCCCCAGTGGCAGAAGCAGGTGTCGGAGCAGAACTAATGTGAAAAGCATGCGCTCTGACACCATCACCACCAGGGGGCAGTAGCAGTGTTATTATCATGTATCTGATCAGAAGTCAACTGGGGAAACTCCTAGTAGTAGTAGTAGTAGTATAAGTAGTACCGGACAAGATGAGTATCAGGTAACGGAGATAAACTGCTGCGATAACAGGTCAGAGCATGTGTCACATTACTGTGAGTGTAATTTGGTGTTTTGGTTCTCAATTATCTAATCAGAAAGCAGAATGAGCCTTATACTAAAAAAAGGATCTGAATGGAATGGTCACTCACTAAACACCAGCACCTGCACCAGTCCTGAGTCAGTGCTAGTGCAGCCTCTGCAGCTCAGGGAGGGAATTCTGGAGGTTGTGAGCTTCACATGAGGCCTGTTCATAAAGTGAGGATGAGACAAACTTGGATGTGTCTCTGTCTGCAGGTTAAGACACTGGCAGCTCAGGTTCAGCTGTGATTGTAGTTCTGTGTTTTTACCACACGATGTACCTTACCTTCAAGAATTAAATTTGCAAGAACATACACAAGATACACAACCTGAAGCAGCTATACCGTAATAATGTTGTTAGACTGCCCAAAAGTTAAGATATAAACACTTAAATCTATCAGAAAATGACTTAAACGTAGTGAAATGATCTGTTCATGCAGCAAGATCATTTTACTTGACAAGTTATCCTAAAATAAACTCCTCTAGACTAGAATGAAGCATCTCAGAACGAATAAGTAGATAATAAATCTGAAAACAAGACAAATAACCTGATATAAGTTTAAAATCTTGGCCAGATCAGAGAAATTTGCATTGTACCTAAGTAAAATTAAACAAAATACATGAATATAAGCAATAACAGAATAACAGAAGCATATTTCTTACTTTTCACCAGGTCAGTTATGTCTCTCAAACTAAATCTTGTGTTGTATTTGGAGAAAGATGGTGAGGTAGAAAAGCAAAAAGTTCAAATTACTTAAATTAGATGATCTTGTGAGTAAATTTGACTTGACAGGTAAAATGATCTACCTTTGGAACAAGACTTTTTGTACGTAAAAAATAAAATATGTAAAACGGTAAATATACAGCGCTTTTCTACATTTAAGACGCTCAAATCACTTTACAACAAGGAACCACTCACCCATTCACATACCAGTGTACGCAGACACTGGGAGTGAGGGGGGTGAACTGTCTTGCCCAAGGACACAGCGACAGCATTCATCTGTGGGAGGTGGAATCGAAACGAAAGCTTAACTTGCTGGAATTCATGAAAAAAAAATTGGTACATCATTTTACTTGTCAAGTCAAATCAACTCAAATCATTAACTGGAGTAATTTGGCTTGAACTTTACTTTTGCAGTGCATAGACATAACCTATGGCAACAAGGGGTCTTTTACTGTATTTATTTAGCTAATCAAAATCTCGGTAAATGTACCAAAAATAGTCAAAGTCAGAAAGAAACCCTAAAAACACAAGAATAACTCAAATCTAACAGTCAGACTTACTACTGTGAACAGTCAGACTTACTACTGCAAACAGTCAGACTTACTACTGTGAACAGTCAGACTTACTACTGCGAACAGACTTACCACTGCGAACAGACTTACTACTGCGAACAGTCAGACTTACTACTGTGAACAGTCAGAATTACGACTGCGAACAGTCAGACTTACTACTGTGAACAGTCAGACTTACTACTGCAAACAGTCAGACTTACTACTGTGAACAGTCAGACTTACTACTGCGAACAGTCAGACTTACTACTGCAAACAGTCAGACTTACTACTGTGAACAGTCAGACTTACTACTGCAAACAGTCAGACTTACTACTGCGAACAGTCAGACTTACTACTGCAAACAGTCAGACTTACTACTGTGAACAGTCAGACTTACTACTGCAAACAGTCAGACTTACTACTGTGAACAGTCAGACTTACTACTGCAAACAGTCAGACTTACTACTGTGAACAGACTTACTACTGCAAACAATCAGACTTACTACTGCGAACAGTCAGACTTACTACTGCAAACAGTCAGGCTTACTACTGTGAACAGTCAGACTTACTACTGCAAACAGTCAGACTTACTACTGCGAACAGTTAGACTTACTACTGTGAACAGTCAGACTTACTACTGCAAACAGTCAGACTTACTACTGCAAACAGTCAGACTTACTACTGTGAACAGTCAGACTTACTATTGCGAACAGTCAGACTTACTACTGCAAACAGTCAGACTTACTACTGTGAACAGTCAGACTTACTACTGCAAACAGTCAGACTTACTACTGCGAACAGTCAGACTTACTACTGCAAACAGTCAGACTTACTACTGTGAACAGTCAGACTTACTACTGCAAACAGTCAGACTTACTACTGTGAACAGTCAGACTTACTACTGCAAACAGACTTACTACTGCAAACAGTCAGACTTACTACTGTGAACAGTCAGACTTACTACTGCAAACAGTCAGATTTACTACTGTGAACAGTCAGACTTACTACTGCAAACAGTCAGACTTACTACTGTGAACAGACTTACTACTGCAAACAATCAGACTTACTACTGCGAACAGTCAGACTTACTACTGCAAACAGTCAGACTTACTACTGTGAACAGTCAGACTTACTACTGCAAACAGTCAGACTTACTACTGCGAACAGTTAGACTTACTACTGTGAACAGTCAGACTTACTACTGCGAACAGTTAGACTTACTACTGCAAACAGTCAGACTTACTACTGCGAACAGTCAGACTTACTACTGTGAACAGTCAGAATTACGACTGCGAACAGTCAGACTTACTACTGCAAACAGTCAGACTTACTACTGTGAACAGTCAGACTTACTACTGTGAACAGTCAGACTTACTACTGCAAACAGTCAGACTTACTACTGTGAACAGTCAGACTTACTACTGCAAACAGTCAGACTTACTACTGTGAACAGACTTACTACTGCAAACAATCAGACTTACTACTGCGAACAGTCAGACTTACTACTGCAAACAGTCAGACTTACTACTGTGAACAGTCAGACTTACTACTGCAAACAGTCAGACTTACTACTGCGAACAGTTAGACTTACTACTGTGAACAGTCAGACTTACTACTGCAAACAGTCAGACTTACTACTGCAAACAGTCAGACTTACTGCTGTGAACAGTCAGACTTACTACTGCGAACAGTCAGACTTACTACTGCAAACAGACTTACGACTGCAAACAGTCAGACTTACTACTGTGAACAGTCAGACTTACTACTGCGAACAGTCAGACTTACTACTGTGAACAGTCAGACATACTACTGCAAACAGTCAGACTTACTACTGTGAACAGTCAGACTTACTACTGCGAACAGACTTACTACTGCGAACAGTCAGACTTACTACTGTGAACAGTCAGACTTACTACTGCGAACAGACTTACTACTGTGAACAGTCAGACTTACTACTGCAAACAGTCAAACTTACTACTGCGAACAGTCAGACTTACTACTGTGAACAGTCAGACTTACTACTGCAAACAGTCAGACTTACTACTGTGAACAGTCAGACTTACTACTGTGAACAGTCAGACTTACTACTGCGAACAGTCAGACTTACTACTGTGAACAGTCAGACTTACTACTGTGAACAGTCAGACTTACTACTGCGAACAGACTTACTACTGCAAACAGTCAGACTTACGACTGCAAACAGTCAGACTTACTACTGCGAACAGACTTACTACTGCAAACAGTCAGACTTACGACTGCAAACAGACTTACTACTGCAAACAGTCAGACTTACTACTGCAAACAGTCAGACTTACGACTGCAAACAGTCAGACTTACTACTGTGAACAGTCAGACTTACTACTGCGAACAGACTTACTACTGCAAACAGTCAGACTTACTACTGCAAACAGTCAGACTTACTACTGTGAACAGTCAGACTTACTACTGCAAACAGACTTACTACTGCAAACAGTCAGACTTACTACTGTGAACAGTCAGACTTACTACTGCAAACAGTCAGACTTACTACTGTGAACAGTCAGACTTACTACTGCAAACAGTCAGACTTACTACTGCAAACAGTCAGACTTACTACTGTGAACAGTCAGACTTACTACTGCGAACAGACTTACTACTGCAAACAGTCAGACTTACGACTGCAAACAGTCAGACTTACTACTGTGAACAGTCAGACTTACTACTGCGAACAGACTTACTACTGCAAACAGTCAGACTTACTACTGTGAACAGTCAGACTTACTACTGCAAACAGTCAGACTTACTACTGCAAACAGTCAGACTTACTACTGCGAACAGTCAGACTTACTACTGCAAACAGTCAGAATTACTATTGTGAACAGTCAGACTTACTCCTGCAAACAGTCAGACTTACTACTGTGAACAGTCAGACTTACTACTGTGAACAGTCAGACTTACTACTGCAAACAGTCAGACTTACTACTGTGAACAGTCAGACTTACTACTGCGAACAGACTTACTACTGCAAACAGTCAGACTTACGACTGCAAACAGTCAGACTTACTACTGTGAACAGTCAGACTTACTACTGTGAACAGTCAGACTTACTACTGCAAACAGTTAGACTTACTACTGTGAACAGTCAGACTTACTACTGTGAACAGTCAGACTTACTACTGCAAACAGTCAGACTTACTACTGCAAACAGACTTACTACTGCGAACAGTCAGACTTACTACTGTGAACAGTCAGACTTACTACTGTGAACAGTCAGACTTACTACTGCAAACAGTCAGACTTACTACTGCGAACAGTTAGACTTACTACTGTGAACAGTCAGACTTACTACTGCGAACAGTTAGACTTACTACTGCAAACAGTCAGACTTACTACTGCGAACAGTCAGACTTACTACTGTGAACAGTCAGAATTACGACTGCGAACAGTCAGACTTACTACTGCAAACAGTCAGACTTACTACTGTGAACAGTCAGACTTACTACTGTGAACAGTCAGACTTACTACTGCAAACAGTCAGACTTACTACTGTGAACAGTCAGACTTACTACTGCAAACAGTCAGACTTACTACTGTGAACAGACTTACTACTGCAAACAATCAGACTTACTACTGCGAACAGTCAGACTTACTACTGCAAACAGTCAGACTTACTACTGTGAACAGTCAGACTTACTACTGCAAACAGTCAGACTTACTGCTGTGAACAGTCAGACTTACTACTGCGAACAGTCAGACTTACTACTGCGAACAGACTTACGACTGCAAACAGTCAGACTTACTACTGTGAACAGTCAGACTTACTACTGCGAACAGTCAGACTTACTACTGTGAACAGTCAGACATACTACTGCAAACAGTCAGACTTACTACTGTGAACAGTCAGACTTACTACTGCGAACAGACTTACTACTGCGAACAGTCAGACTTACTACTGTGAACAGTCAGACTTACTACTGCGAACAGACTTACTACTGTGAACAGTCAGACTTACTACTGCAAACAGTCAAACTTACTACTGCGAACAGTCAGACTTACTACTGTGAACAGTCAGACTTACTACTGCAAACAGTCAGACTTACTACTGTGAACAGTCAGACTTACTACTGTGAACAGTCAGACTTACTACTGCGAACAGTCAGACTTACTACTGTGAACAGTCAGACTTACTACTGTGAACAGTCAGACTTACTACTGCGAACAGACTTACTACTGCAAACAGTCAGACTTACGACTGCAAACAGTCAGACTTACTACTGCGAACAGACTTACTACTGCAAACAGTCAGACTTACGACTGCAAACAGACTTACTACTGCAAACAGTCAGACTTACTACTGCAAACAGTCAGACTTACGACTGCAAACAGTCAGACTTACTACTGTGAACAGTCAGACTTACTACTGCGAACAGACTTACTACTGCAAACAGTCAGACTTACTACTGCAAACAGTCAGACTTACTACTGTGAACAGTCAGACTTACTACTGCAAACAGACTTACTACTGCAAACAGTCAGACTTACTACTGTGAACAGTCAGACTTACTACTGCGAACAGACTTACTACTGCAAACAGTCAGACTTACTACTGTGAACAGTCAGACTTACTACTGCAAACAGTCAGACTTACTACTGCAAACAGTCAGACTTACTACTGCGAACAGTCAGACTTACTACTGCAAACAGTCAGAATTACTATTGTGAACAGTCAGACTTACTCCTGCAAACAGTCAGACTTACTACTGTGAACAGTCAGACTTACTACTGTGAACAGTCAGACTTACTACTGCAAACAGTCAGACTTACTACTGTGAACAGTCAGACTTACTACTGCGAACAGACTTACTACTGCAAACAGTCAGACTTACGACTGCAAACAGTCAGACTTACTACTGTGAACAGTCAGACTTACTACTGTGAACAGTCAGACTTACTACTGCAAACAGTTAGACTTACTACTGTGAACAGTCAGACTTACTACTGTGAACAGTCAGACTTACTACTGCAAACAGTCAGACTTACTACTGCAAACAGACTTACTACTGCAAACAGTCAGACTTACTACTGCAAACAGACTTACTACTGCGAACAGTCAGACTTACTACTGTGAACAGTCAGACTTACTACTGTGAACAGTCAGACTTACTACTGCAAACAGTCAGACTTACTACTGTGAACAGACTTACTACTGTGAACAGTCAGACTTACTACTGTGAACAGACTTACTACTGTGAACAGTCAGATCTACTGCCGTGCCGGAAGTTGTCGTCGCATGTTTCCAAACGTCTTCCTGGTTTGTAACGTAAGCGTGAATTATTTTCTAGACCCTTTTCTTACCACAGGGATCAACGTGACCCCACTATTTCAAATGACCATAACTCCTCACTACTTCATGCAATCTGAATCATTCAAACTGCCCCTGAATGCAGTGAAATGGGGCTTGAAACGGGGTTTGAAAGTTGAAGAAAATTCAATTCCTTTTTGGCCTTTTCTTCTTATAACACACAGTTTTAGGTATTTAATTCCATAAGAATGGTAAATACTTGACAGTTCTACTTCTCCTGGAAAAGGATGTAAATTATTTAACCATAGAGCATTCTTTGACACAATTATTGACAAAAATAGAGTATTCAGTTCAATTCAATCTTTATTAAGAACACATAATATCTGGTTCATAGTAAGCAAGTATGTAAAAATAAAAATAAGATTTAAAAAAAAACAGACAAAAAAGACTCGGCATTTCAATAAATATTATACTATACATATATATATATACTGTATATTATACTATTATGAACCAATGGACTTTTTGTACATCTTGCTGTACATAAGAAAAACAGCAACTCTTTCTTGGCATTTAAAAGCTTAATTGTATAACTTTTCTGGTGGAGTGTCCATCAAATGCTTTTCTCCATGGAGATGTTATTGCTTTGCCTGGAATGTTTCACAGTATGGCATTAAAACTTTTTTAAAAAAACTTTATTTAACCAGGAAAGTCCCATTGAGATTACTAACCTCTTTTTGAAGGGAGTCCTGCCATGCACACTCCACTTTCATACTAGGCAATGTGGGTGATGTGCCTTGCCTAAGGACACAACGACAGTTTTTGCCACTGGCGCCCCCCTGTGGCACCTGAATTCCCAGTGTCTCCCATCCAAGTACTAACCAGGCCCGGCCCTGCTGAGCTTCTGAAATCTGACGGGATCAGGCTGGTATGACCACAAAACTTTCTATCATCATGGAGACCAAACCAGACCAAGTTACAAGTCAGATCTGTGGAGAGGCGACTCCGCTCACAGTCAGAATGCCTGTTTTTTTGAGCTATAAAACCACCTGGAATTGAATAAATGTAAAGTAGAGCTGTTTAATGTCACACTGTGGAACATGTGAAACACTATCTAACACTGTGAAACACTATCTAATGTTACTTGAATGAAGAAAAACACACTTATTCCATTGGTAGATCATTTTAACTAACCTACATATAGATTTTTTGCAGTGAGGTGTTTTTGTGTTGTTTTTGTCAACCACGATTACGAACAGACTCGAGTATAATTAAACTGACATTCAGACGTCACATGTGGTAAGTCTGGCTCGTCCAGGAACTCACACCTCACGTACCTGTACATTTCCTCCTCAAACACACACACACACAGACAAATGCACACATACACAGACACACACACACACCCTCTGGTCATAAACAGAACATTTCACATAATTACACACTCAGCCCTGATCCATCCTCTTTTCTGGTGAACTATTAGTCACCTTCTTTGGCAACGTTCAATTTGTCAACATTTTGTTACAACAGATCAGGCTTGGCTTCTTTTGCACTGTCTGTCTGTAATAAATCAAAATATAGAGATGAATTTGTCATGTTATTTCTTTGTCTGGAAAGTCCCACAGTACTGCATTTATGTAACATGTGCTTTTATTGCTTAAAAATACCCTGAAAACATGCCTTCTCATTATGAGCGGGGTCACCTTTCCATAGATCTGACCTGTAACTTTACACCTTGTTGTGTTACCTGCTTGTCTCCAAGGAGATGTTAGTGTTAGTTAGGAATGTCCCACAGCATGGTTTTAAACTTTTGCATTTCACAATCTCCATTTGGCATTCAGTAACGGTTTTAATGCTCAAAAATACCTTAAAGACATTCTCACTGTGTGTGGGGGTCGCCTTTCCACAGATCTGACCTGTAACTTTACCTGGTAGCATCACTGCTTGCTTTGCCAAGAATATCCCACAGTACAGTCCCTGACAAAAGTCTTGTCGCTTATCCATTTTGTAGAAACAAAAGCTTATAACCTGACTTTAAATTAATCGATTGGTTTTAGAAATGTCTCATATGAAAGCTAAAACCCTCCCAAATTATGCTCAATATACTAAAATAAATTTGCTTCACTGAAGAAAGATTGATCATTTAATGAACACAGAAAGGTCAGATTTTGGCAAGACAAAAGTTTTGTCGCCTACAGAAAATTGAACAAATACTTTACTTCAAAAACAAAAATATGTTGCATAACGTCAGTGAATTAAGTAGTGGTGCTGTGAGATCCATATTTAATATTTTGTATGACTTCCATGAGCTTGAAGGACTGCATCCATGCGGTTCGACAATGATTCATACAATTTGTTGATGAAGTCATCAGGAATAGCAAAGTAAGCAGTCTTACATGCCTCCCAGAGTTCATCAAGATTCTTTGGTTTTGCCTTCCATGCTTCCTCTTTCATTCTACCCCAGACATGCTCAATGATGTTCATGTCTGGTGACTGGGCTGGTCAGTCCTGGAGCACCTTGATCTTCTTCGCCTTGAGGAACTTTGATGTAGAGATAGAAGTATGCAATGGAGCACCATCCTGCTGCAAAATTTGACCCCTTTTATGGTTGGGAATGTAAGAGGAAGCTAATACTTCTTGATATTTTAGGCTATTGATATTGCCTTCCACCCTGCAAATGTCTCGCTCACCCCCATACTGGATGTAACCCCAGACCATGATTTTTCCGTCACCAAACTTAACTGTTTTCTGGGTGAATCTTGGATCCATGCGGGCTCCAGTAAGTCTCCTGCAATATTTGCGGTGGCTGTGATGTAATTCAACCGAGGATTCATCTGAGAAATCCACCTTCTGCCACTTTTCCAGTGTCCATCCTTTTAGCAGGCTGTGGGCCTTGGCAAATGTCACACGGTTTTTTAATTGCCTTTTGTTTAGTGCTGGTTTCTGTGCACTGATTCGACCATGGAGGCCATTTTGAGACAGGATTCTACAAACTGTTCTGGTTGACACAGGGACTTGAGGTGACCAGGCCTGGTGGAGCTCTGCTGCAGTGGAAAAGGGGCCTTGGATTTTCCAATCAACAAACGGTCCTCCCGAGCAGTTGTCTTGATGGTCTGCCGGACCTGGGCTTGTCAAAAACATCTCCAGTCTTTTCAGATCTTTTTCTTATTCTTTGTACTTGACGCTGAGACACATTGAAGGTGTCAGCCACCTCAGCAGTGGATCTGGTCTTCAGCCTCTTGATAATTAACGCTTTGGTCTCAGGGTGGATCTTAGGCAGGTTGTCAGAGGTCAAGTTGCAGTTGATGTGAAGGTCTGGTGTGCTGGGGTTCTTTTTATACACACCCACTAATCGATTGATCAGTAACTGATCACAGGTGAGGCTGTAATCTAGGATTGGGTGCATCATATGACGAGGCGACAAGACTTTAGTCTTGCCAAAATCTGACCTTTCTGTGTTCATTAAATGATCAATCTTTCTTCAGTGAAGCAAATTTATTTTAGTATATTGAGCATAATTTGGGAGGGTTTTAGTTTTCATATGAGACATTTCTAAAACCAATCGATTAATTTAAAGTCAGGTTATAAGCTTTTGTTTCTACAAAATGGATAAGCGACAAGACTTTTGTCAGGGACTGTACAGCATTAAGTATATCTGTCTGAACCCACATTTCAAATGGAGCTGCTAAACTGGGCAGGACCTGGAGAACTATGTAAAAGAGTGAGAGGAGGAGGGGCGGAGTCTGCAGGTATAAGGAACACTGTGATTGGTCTAACAGGCAGGGTTCCCACAGTCATGGAAATCCTGGAAAAGTCATCGAAATTGTGTAAATTCAATGAAAGTTTTGGAAACGTCATGGAATTTTAGTATCTCTTTCACACAACTACAACATTCTGTTAAGTTCTCATTAGGCTGTCATTAGGGATGTAATAACGTAAATCTGATAATATCGTATGGTCAAAGGTCTCACAATAATACCGTGACCATCACAATATATCGAATCACAAGTCTCTTTGCTTAAATGAATAGTTCTGATGCAGAAATAGCTTAAAAAACAGAGGGAACTACATAGACCATGATCCTTTGCTCCGTTTCAGTGCAGAAAACATGAAGAAATAACTGTTCTAAGCACTTTGAAATCTTCATTCTTTGGATTAAGTCTGGTGAAGCATTTTTAGAGGAAAAAGGAGCAGATTCAGAGTTTTGTGCCTCCACAAAATATTGTAATAAATCTGGTACAGTGAGATGTTTATGGTGAAAATATTGTCCAGAGAGATTTGGATTTCGTTCCATCCCTAATGACAATAAATGTTGTACCAAATGACTGGTCAAAGCATTATCGTAGCAATATCGTAATATTGTGGGCCTCCCAACATATTGTGAGCTTTCCCACGATATCGCAGTAAATATTTTGCCGTGAGGTTAACAGTGACAGTATAGTAGATTATTGTGAGACTTGGATATCGTTACACCCCTAGTTGTTGGGAGTGGGAACCCTGAACAGGTATCCACACTTCAGCCAGGTCTTTGTAACAAGTAAACACCTGGCTGTAACCTGGAAGTCTTTTGTGATGTCACCAAGTACCTGAACCTACAAATGCCACTGGAGGCAGCACACACTCATTTTGATATGATTTTGACCACAAACTTGCGAATGTCCTTACTGTGCACTAAAACGACCGAAGAAAAACACGAGCAGGACCGGCAGATAATCCTACAAAAACACCATGTACACAGTTTAACAGGACTGACATCTGATCGATCATAAGACCCCCATAATCCTCCAGTGGTCTTTAGCTGTGTTGGCGTCACACACGTCTGTACATGTCGTGGTATCATATAAAGAACAGAGAGCAGGTGACATTATACGAGGCTCAGTACAGAACATCGCACTTATATAAGACCACTTGTCAATCTACGCGAAGAAATGTCCCAAACAGAGGTACTGACCAGGATGGACTTGGAATGGCTTCAGATTTAAAGGTATTCATATCTTAAAAACGTGAAAAACTGAACTATAAAGGTTTTATATTACGCAAAATTGACTCTTGTGAGATTTTAGTCATGTTATAAGGCTGTTACCTCCTCAAAAATGTATCTGGAGTTGTGTTTTGTTTTGTTTCATTCATGTTTGAGTAATCCTAATCAGTCTGTCTACATCTCCAAAGCCCAAAATGCTCTGTTCCACCTTGTGATGTCATTAAACAGTAGTTTTCAAGTAAACTTTAAGCTACTTTTTCCTTTTTGTTCAGTAAAGATCGGCAATTCCAGAGTTTAAATGAACCAAATGATTCTAATGAAGGTGTGAGGAGTTTAAAAACACCGTGGAGCACTTCCTGTATCACCACATGACATCACAAGGTGGAACAGAGTGTTTTCCGTTCAGTTGCGCACTCCCACTCATGAACACTCCTCCTCTGGATTCAAACCATTCCCCAGGTCGTATGAACTGTACCTCGATCTATGCGCACCATCTTATTCATATGAACTATTACAAACTTACCGTAAAATACCAAATAAGAGCCGCGTTCCCTTTAACCGCCAAGTTCAGGTGTATATTTTGATAAATAACCGCCGGTTCCAAATAAACGATGAGTCTAATGTACGCGCTGAAGTCAGAAGTGGTGCTGCAACAAAAGGAGCAGGACTGATGCTCGCGTCGTCTCTACACAAACCAAACTTAAAACCGCACGGCTCATTTGCATAAACTATAAGTGCTGAAAAAAAAACAGCTCGCTCATTGTCACTGTGCTGCTCCACACTCACTTGCAAAAGAAATGTCTGCGTGAGGTAGGGATATTTTTACAGTAATTATTATTCCATTGTAATTTGACCTCTGAATGTATAACCATAAATATTGTAAATGTTGTGTTCTATTACACTGAATGGCCATTCTCACACTCTTATTATTAATAATAGTGGTACCTTCAAAAGCAGCTGACCCGTCTCTTCTCTCCCTGAGTCGCAATTTAGTCTTCTGGTTCTAGCCCAACGATACTACTACAAGTACCGGTTTACTGCTACTACTTCTACTACTGCTACTACTACTACTGCTACTACTATTACTACTACTACTACTACTACTACTACTACTACTACTATTACTACTACTACTACTACTATTTCCCAAACAAATTAATCTGGGGAGTAGAGACTTTTCCCCAGCATGAAATGTGGCACTCGTTAATGTAAAACCAACGTTAAAAAACAACAGTAACTGCTTTAATCAAACTTTGTGTTCTGCTGAGATTTTCTTTGATTTTAACACGCTTCTGCTCAGCTTGTAGCTTGTGATGTTGTAGCACTTGATCTTCAGAGACATGTTCAGAAGATTTTAACCCGGGAGTGCCAGGGACACGATGTGTTCTCAATTATTGGTTCTGTCGCTCTTTATTTAGATGACATTATTACGTATTATTAACCAGTTAATCATGGTTGACAAATTAAACTTTTGAGGAGAAATGTGAAACAGAGAAGTTACATAATGTAAAAATTCTAAGACCCAGATATAAAAATTCAAGACTTTTTAAGGTATTATTTCCAAATTCATAAATTCAATGCTTTTAAGACACTATAAGAACCCTGTTTTCGTGTTCGTAAACAGTGATGACGCAGGCTCGGTTGTGCACACATTTTGGCAACAGAAGTAAGGCAGAACTCAGCAGCTTGTCAAGTTATGAGAAAGAATTATCATCAAAAGATCAGGAATATTTTCTCAACAACTGACTTTGACAAATGGTGTACAACTGCCAGATCAGAGAGTAAAACTTTAAAACTTTAGTCCACCGGTAGAATATTGATTCTGACAACCACACACAGAACAACCAGACATTTTGGTGCTGGAAATGTTTTTATCTCCATCTTCTTCTCTTCATCTGTCCATGTTCAGTCTGAATGAAGCAGAATGAATCAGGAACAATGCCACTTCTGTTGCCAAAATGCACGCACAGCTTTTTTTAAATCACTTCCACGCTCTATAGATATTATACCCTTTACAAGAACTCACCAAAATACGCAGGATTTGTGTGTTACACGTGTGTAAAAGAAACAAAACACAAACGACATTAGAACATAGATCAGAAAATAACGTCATATGGGCCCTTTAATGGAAACAACAAAACAGAACGACGTAGACACAGGCCTGACCTTAAAGAGCTCTGCATCTCATGGCTTTGAGACGTTGAGAGTTCGTCTTATCCCTCCACGGTCTGAAAGAAACACATGAGCAAAGGCTGAGTTCTGTAGGAGCTGTCACATCAGGAGCCAAACTTTCCCTCCACTCTAGACATACGTTCTGACATATGGGACCCAGGTTTGCTATCAATGAGAAACCACTATATTTCTTCATTGTTTTGTTCTTTTGTGAGGTCAGTTTTGTGTCCCAAGAGGCATTAACAATTCCCGGTTATATATTTTGAGCAAAAAAACTGAAAATTGTCTTAAAAGTTCAAAGCACGCATAGTGAAATGAATTAAATAATGAAAATACGGATCAAATTGTAATAAAAATCAAATATAGCATATAGATTCATTAGTACGGAGGTAAAGGGTTAACCGCTTGTTTGTCTCCATGGCGATATGATTGTTTTGCATTTATTTAAGTACAGTAGTTTTTATGGCTGAAAAAAACATGAAACAAACAGGCGTTCTTGTCTGAGACACCGTTCCACAGATCTGATTTGTATTTTACACTGACAATTATATATAAATATCAATATTTCTTGAGGTATAACGATACTACAGTATGTCTCACCAACAAAAAAAGCGAAAATATGCCTTTAATCCAATAAAATTCAACCATAAAAACTATTTGTCACACTTTGCCCAAATGAAACTAGACTAAAACACAATATTTATTTCCTACTTTGTCTAAATACACCAAGAATTCTAGAAAGCGCCTGTAATAGCCCGGATTGTAACTTGAGCAGAGTAGAGCTGAGCCGATTTCCAGTGCAAAAGCCTGTTTATTCCACAACCGCAAAAAAAATAGAAAAATATTTACAAAAGGTACAAAAGTTAAGTTTTATAGGCCTTAATCAGGTGAGCAAATTTCAAATCAGAGGAAAGACCAGGTAACCTGGTAGGTAGACCTGGTGTTGCGAATTAGCCTTTGGCTAAAACACTGTGGTACCTGCATCAGATGTTAATCTATGTTTGTTGTATCTGTCCCTATCAAATAAACAATAAAGAAAGAAGTAAGTGATCGATGAAAAGTTTAACGTATCGAAAACAGACAAATATTCAGTCAAATCTAAGTACAAAAATATTTATCTCTTTATGAATTTAGCAGGGTTTATAATTAATTTCACTCGCAATTACTGAATTAAATGCACTTATTTCAGTTACTTATTTTATTTTCTTCACTGAAACACAATTTGAATCAATGAATCAATAAACATTTAAAACTTTGCATTTGTCATTATTCTCCTGTTAACTGGCACCAAGGACTATCTACATTACAGTACCTCAACTTTGTCTCTAACATCCACATTTACCTGAAACATAGGTAGTCATAAGGTAGTAAAACCATAGAATACCAAATAAGAGCCAGGGTGTTTATGTGTTTCAGTTACTCAACAGACCAGTCGTTTATTTGAGACCAGGCGGCAATTTGGGGCATTCCTCACAAAAATCTTGCTCTGGGAAAATATTAGGGCTGTAACAATAATGTAAATCTGGTGATATCGTATGGTCAATGGTCTCACAATAATATCGTGGAGCATCACAATATATCGAATCACAAGTCTCTTTGCTTAAATGAACAGTTCTGATGCAGAAATAGCTAAAAAAAAAAAAACAGAGGGAACTACATAGACCATGATCCTTTGCTCCGTTTCAGTGCAGACAACATGAAGAAATAACTGTTCTAAGCACTTTGAAATCTTCATTCTTTGGATTAAGTCTCGTGAAGCATTTTTAGAGGAAAAAGGAGCAGATTCACAGTTAAAATATTGCAATAAATTTGGTACAGTGAGATGTTTGTAGTGAAAATCTGGTACAAAGAGATTTGGATATTGTTCCATCCCTAATGACAGTAAATGTTGTACCAAATGACTGGACAAAGCATTTAGAATGTCACTCTTGTTATTCTGTAGAATATTGTTATATCGTGAGCTTTCCCACAATATCACAATATTAAACTGTGACATTCATACCGTGAGACTTGGATATCGTTATACCCCTAGAAAATGTGATACTCAAATTCTTTTAACCAGTGTGACTATAGTTTAGGCGACTTTCTGTACGGACGTAGGTGAGTTCATTTGAGATGTTACAACAAAATATCTACAGAGCGGAGAGTTTCCCACATTTGAAAGTGACTCCTGAATTACAGAAAGTAACTAAAACCCTCCAGAACATGCAGAAATGTCTTTAGCGAGTTAAAACAAATGACAGAGTACTTATATCTAATAGGGGTGTAAGAAAAAATCGATTCAGTGATATATCGTGATACTTTATTGCACAATTCTCGAATCAATTCAAAATGCATCTAAATTGATTTTTTAAATAATATTTTTCACTAAAACTTGTTGCATAAAATGAGTTGCATTCACTGTCCTCATGATTTAAAAAAGGTCACAAATTATATTTCATACAATTTTGGTTCTCGTGAATGTGTAGTCGACAATATATTTAGAAATAATTATTGATAAATTGCAATAGATAATATATTAATTGGGATATATCGAATCGTGACCTGCATATCATGATATGTATCGTATTGTCAGACTCAAAGCAATGCACAGGCCTAATATCTAAAATTATATCTAGAATTTTAATTTATTATCAGGCCATTCATACTAATCATAAACCTGTTTTAAGTATGTTTATTGAGAATTTGGCATCTGAGAGCTTATTAAACTGGTTTTAAGTCTGTTTATCTCAAACTTCTCGTCCATAAACTTATTTCCAGCCCATGATCACTCACAGAGACGCTTCATTCTCGTCTAGAGCAGTTTATTTTAAGACTTGTCCAGTAAAATGATCTTGCTGCATGGACAGCAATGCAATGGATCATTTCACTATTTTTACGTCGTTTTCTGATTGATTTAAGTGTTGATATCGTACATTTTGGCCAGGCTTTTTTGCGGTGTCTGTGCAGCCTGAACACAAACGGGACGTGTCTCTGAAGCGCTTGTTTCAGACTCTTTTTCCATCTGGTCTCGTACATTTCACCTTTCACATTTCACCACCAGTGGCTCTGAGCTATGTGCTCTGGCAGATGCAGTGGAAAACAGTGGATTTGTAAGGCTCATAAAACACCATGGGAACACACTCCTCTCCTTCTCCTCTTCTCTCTCCCTCCTTCTCTTCTCTGTTCTTTCTCCTCTCTCTTTCTCTCCACTCCACCTCTCTCTCTCTTCTCCAACCCAACTCCTTTTTTCTCTCTCCCTCCCTCCTTCCCTCACCCATCTCTCTTCCCCCTTTCTCTTAAGGTCTCTTACAGTCTCTCCCTCTATCGTCTCTTTTTCCCACCGCCCCTGCCCCCTTGCTCTGTTCTCTCTCCTTCTCCTCCCCCTCTCTTTGTTCTATCTCTCCTTATCCCCTCCTCTTTATCTCTACACTCCCCTCACTTCCTCTCTCTCTCTTCCCTCCCTCCCTCTCTCTTCTGTCTCTCTCTCCCTCTCTTCTTCCCACCGCCTGTCTCTCCCCCTCTCACTCCATTCTCTCTCTCCTTATTCCCCCTCTTTTTCTCTCCATCCCCCCTCTCCTCCTCTCTCCCCCTCTTCTCCTCTCTCCCTTCCTCACTCCATCTCTCTCTCCTTATCTTCCTTCTCTCTCTTTCTCTCCTCTCCATCCCCCTCTCTCCCCCTCTCCCCTCTCTCTTCTCCTCTCTCCATTTCTCTCTCCTTACTTTCCCTCTCTTCCTCTCTCTCCTTCTCTTCCCTCTCCCTTTCTCTTCCCTCTCCTCCTCCTCCCCTTACCCTCTCCTCTTCCCCCTCTCTTTCTCTTCCCTCTCTCTCCTCTCCCGCTCTCCTCCTCCTCTGCCCCTCTCATCTCCCCCTCTCCTCTCCCCCCTCTCCTCTCCTCTCCTCTCTTCCTCTCCTCCTCATCCCCCTCTCCTGTCGTTGGCATCCTGAGTGTGGATTTACAGATGTTGTCCTTGTGGAATGTAGGGGAAAGGTCTGGGTGCCGGTGGACCGTTTTCGGGGCCCTGGGACGTGCAGCTGTGGCCCCTCATCAGAAACATGTGGTCCAGAACTCACACGACCGTCACGTACCTCCACGTATCCCAGATGCTAACAGGCTCCATGTGACCGGACTGGAATTAGAACGATTTAAAGTGAAAAAGGACATGTCAGGGCAGGACTGTTTAGAAACGACTACGATTACAGCACAAGTTCTTTAGCGTTATTATTAGTTTGTACGACCAGAACCAAAACTGAAAAATCCTTGCATTTTATCATTCTCCTCGTGGTTTGCTTTGAGACGATGAACTTTTGTGCCTTCGGTAACATTATTGTTGGTTTGTGCGACCATAAAAAAACTAAGAAAAAAACACCCCGGAGATAAGAACTAAGAAAAAAAAAAGTTATATTGTATTTCTGTTAGAGGGTAAATGGAAGAAACTGAGCTTTTGGTAAAAATGTATCATCATTTTCCATCAGTTAAGTGAAGAAAAGCTGAAAAATAATACAGGCAGTAGTAGTAAGAAGTAAAAAGGAATCTGTCTATTTATGTCATTAATACACAAAATTTTTAAAAAGTCAGATCTGTGGAGAGTCGACGCCGCTCACAGTCAGAATGTCTGTTTTTCGAGGTATTTCTGAGCTATAAAACCACCTGTAATTGAAAACATATAAAGTAGAGCTGTGGAGTAACGACACATCCATAGAAACAAACATCCAACCTTCCCATATTGTGTAAATGATGTGACTTTTGGCCCTGGCGTACAGTATGCTCGCTGTGTGGAGTTACGGGATGACCTCTGTGCCCAAATAATTCCTCTTGTGGGTCAATAAAGTTTGTCTAAGTCCATCTCTACACATGTCACATCTGCTGCCTCCGTCCAAAGTGGAACTTCAACTGTCAACATTGTGAAACTAGATGAACCTCGGTGGACTGAAGCAGATGAAAAATACGCAGTCACTTTTATCATTTATATAGTGTTAAAGAGTGTTTAGAAAAGCGCTATATATATTTTAAAAAGTATTATTATTATTAAATGTTGTATGTGGGTAAATCTTTGTAAGTTCAGTAATAGGACTGGTCTTTGTAGAGTTTCTATGTTTCTGTGATTATACATAATATTGTGAATGTTCTGTGTGAAGGTGCACTGTGTAAATTTTTGATTGGAGGCTTCTTGTTTCTATGGAAATGCCATTGCTCTGCTTTAAATGTTCCACAGTGTGACATTAAACAGCTCTACTTTACATTTATTCAGTTACAGGTGGTTTTATAGCTCAAAAAACCTAGAAAAACAGACATTCTGACTGTGAGCGGGGTCGCCTTTCCACAGATCTGACCTGTAACTTGGTCCAGTTTGGTCTCCATGATGATAGAAAGGTTTAATGCCATACTGTGGAACATTCCAGACAAAGCAATAACATCTCATCATGGAGAAAAGCATTTGACGGACCCTCCACCAGAAAAGTTACACAATGCACCTTTATACATACAAAATTTGAATGCTTGAGCGGGGTCGCCTCTCCACAGATCTGACCTGTGACTTGGTCTGGTTTGGTTTCCATAATGATAAAAAGGTTTAAAGCCACACTGTAAAACATTTCTGACAAAGCAATAACACCACCTCCATGGAGAAAACCATTCGACAGACCCTCCACGAGAAAAGCTACACAATGCAGCTTTAACTCAAACTTTTAAAGACATTATAGCACATTTGTGTTAGATTGAAAAAACAATGTCAGATTATTGTCTTCGGATATTCCCGGAAATGTCCACTTTATCTTTTCTCGAACAAAACATTCTATTTTAAAACACTGCTGTTATCGCTTATCTTTACAACTGCTACTAAAACTGTGATAATGCTGTTTGTTTTGAAGTTATATACTCGTTTAAAGCCATAGTATGTAACTTTAATTGCAAAAAAGTATTCAAATAAAAGCTTTCTTTTCTTTTCATTATGGATGATTTTATTGCACTAAAAACAGAAAAAGTGTCTTTACTGTGAGTAGGCAGGCTTGCATCTCTACAAACCTCTTTTTTGGCCTGTTATTGCTCGTTTCCATGGAGATGTTAAACTCTTCGACTATAATATCTCCCACTGTGGCATAAAACGTATCTATCTCTGTTCAGAAATGTGTTTTTAACTGTCTATTTCCATGGAATTTAGGACTTCTACTTTAAAATCTTCACTTGTCGAAGATGCCTTATTGTTTTCTTGTGTTGTGGCCATTTTCATTTTCTTGTATCATTGTTTACAAGAATCTGTGTTTGCAATGAGTCACAGATTTCCACACAATCCAGGAACAGTACGAACATGAGCTCATCTCCGCTTTGATATCAACAAACTGAGCGTTCTCCTTCCAGATTCACCGGTTTTATCCGTTCAGGCGCTGCTGGAGCTGAGCCATGGTGGTGGAACTCCCCGTTGGGTTGAAATAATAGTCATTTGTTACATACCAGACGATTCCAGCTCTGTTCCCCAGCGCCGGAGCTTCGTCAGCACTCTCCCGTTCACCTTTCACCCAGTTGGGCCGCGCTTGCCCAGGCTTGACGGGGTTAATGGTCTGGCAGAGCTGGTTCAAAGGGCCGTGGATCTGATGTGAGGGGAGGAGGAGGACGAGGAGGAGGAGAAGGAGGAGACGTGAACTTTCCCCTAATTCTCACAGTCCCGAAGCAGGTTCCTTGGTGTGACGTGAGCAGCCAACTCCATTCTGGACCATAAGAAAATCAGATATTATTTGATACTAAAAGTTATCATTTGAGCAGGTATCGATACTAAAAAAGTCAGTTGTTTTTCTCCTTTCCTGAATAATTTTAGAATGATCTTGTATCAGAACAAGTATAAGTGCAGATAGAAAAAAACTACTATGAAGAAACTATTTACATTAGATAAAGTCTAACAACATTTCATCATTTTCAGCAGTGTCTCCTTAAAATAACCACAATCCAGTTCATTTTAAACATTTAAATCAATCCAAATTCATTCATCCTAATTTCCATAAATACAAGATTTCAAATTCATCATGATTTTCTAAAAATACTTAAATTTATCATCTAAAATGTACGTTTACCAAAGTCGTTAGTATTATTATCCTCTATATTTATTTATTAGAATTTATTGTTAATATATATTTTTTTACTCTTTGTTATTATATATATATAATATAATATATTATTATATATATATAATATAATATATTATCAGTCAGGTGCTATGAGGATTGGGCAGCAAGCTGCTCCTGCGACCCAGCCGGATTAAGCAGGAGAAGATGGATGGATATTATATTATATTATATTATATTATATTATATTATATTATATTATATTATATTATATTATATTATATTATATTATATTATATTATATTATATTATATTATATTATATTATATTATATTATATTATATTATATTATATTATAGTAGTATAGTATAGTATAGTATAGTATAGTATAGTATAGTATAGTATAGTATAGTATAGTATAGTATAGTGTGATGTGTGAGCTACTGTGTCCAAATCATTTCCTTGTGGCTCAATAAAGTTTGTCTAAGTGTCTAAAATACATTTCATCAACAACACGACCTTCAAGACAAATGTCATGAGTCAAACAAAGTTTTACATTTTACATTTACATCTGTGTGCTCTGACTATATCAAAACTATGAACATGGCGTCGGACACGAGTGGCAACATGAACCAAGTCCCGACTTTGAAGACGCCAGAAACACTCAAAGCTCCATCTGGCTCCATTTCAGGTTCAGAAACGATAAAGACAAAGATACTTTTGACAGAAGCAAAGAGATTTGCACGACAAAGGCCAAATGGAGGTGAAGTACAGCGGAAATACAACCAACCTCAGGAACCACTGGAACAACTCAGGTAACAGCTCCCAAATGGTTCTAATAACACTAACCCCAATCCAGATCGGATCAGATCAGATTGAATCGTGACAATCGATTCTGAGTTTTGAGAATTTGAGTCAATACTCAGCCCTATACACAATACATCTGAAGTACAATCAGTCAGAGTGTTAAAACTTTTGAAGAAGCTTCATGTTGACGCGCTGCTGCTGCTCAGAAGACATTGTTTTAGCCTGTGAGAGAAAGTGTGGGAGTTAGTGCAGGTTTTAAGTTCAGCTGGAAGTGTGTTCCAGTTTTTTGCTGCATGTATGAGAAACAGACTGTCCCATCACAGGATGTTTAAAGGGAACGGACAGACCAGAACTTGAACAACACAACACATGAGCGAGATGTTCAGGTCATCTGCTCTGATCTTAAAGGGACAGTTGGGAATTTTGGACATAGGGCCTCGTTTCCTCGTGAGTCAGAGTGTTGGAGATGTGTGGAGACACGTTGAAATCTTCCCTCCAGTCCTTGTATTTGCAGAGGTGGCTGGTGCTAGGCTAGTGCAGGTCAATGGCCATAGTCGTCCTGCCACTAAAAACAGTCTGACGCACTCCACAGACCTGAAGAAAACTATTAGAACTCCAGACTGTCCATGTGAACGTCTGTGTCCAGAGAATCATGTTTGAGATAAAACTAACCTTGCATCACATGAATCGTCGCATTTTGAGGGACTATTTTCTCATATATCAGTCCGCCGCTGCTGAGCTTCTATCAGGAAGTACAACTCACTGCTGCTGCTCAGACAGAAATCCTTCAAATGCAACGTTGGTTTGACTTCTAAAATGATTCTCTGGACACAGACGTTCACATGGACAGTCTGGAGTTCTAATAGTTTTCCTCGGGTCTGTGGAGTGGGTAAGACATTGACATGCACTAGCCTAGCACCAGAGAGGAGAGGGGAGAAGCAGAAAGAGAAAGGGATGAGAGATAACTTTCTGGAGGTGGAAACCGCTGTAGGGGGGGTCAGGTGCTATGAGTATTGGGCAGCAAACTGCCCCCGTGACCGAGCCGGATTAAGCGGGAGAAGATGGATGGATGGATGTTTTATATCACACTGTTGAATATTAATAACAAGCTACTAAAGGTGAAATACAGTAAGTCAGGTTTGCCCGCTCAGAATAAGGACACATGTTTTTCTGCAGGCTTTAAGCATTTTATTCATGCATCCCTAGAGTATTAAAAGGTACACTTGGTCACTTTTCGCCATGGAGATGCTATTGCTTTGCCTGGAATGAGCATTATTTTATAACTGAAGACATGTAGGTCATTCCAGCGAGGACATTGTCCTCGCTGGAATGACCTACGCTGTCAATGTCCTCGCTGTCCTCATTCCAATGAGGACAACACCAATGCTGAGACTAAATAATTCAGACTGAGGTGAGTAAGGTGAGAGTGAGGCTGCGTTTAAGAGGCTGATCGGCCTCAGTCACTGGTTGACTTCACCTTAAACTTTACTGAGCCACAAGGGACAGTATTTGGACACAGTAGTTCACATATCACAATGTACTATAATAACAAAGAGCAACAATATACCATATTTTTCGGACTATAAGTTGCACACTTTTTCATAGTTTGGGCCACTTATACTCAGGTGAGACTTATATATTCAAATATTTAATTTCACATGTTTGTTATTTTCACACTGACAGCTGCAAGGGGGCGCTTTAGGCTTTTGTGCTAATATCTGCTACTCCCAAGACTCCTGTACCGAAAATTTAAAGTTTAAAGATCTGTTTATAAAGACAAATGAGAAAGACTGAACACAAATGTCCCCAAGAAGAAAATCATATTCTGCAGATTACAAGCTGCAAGTAGTGAAATATGCAGCCGAAAAAGGTAATTGAGGAGCAGAAAGAAAGTTTGGAGTGAGCTAGAAACTTGTGAGGGACTGGTGAAAAGTGGAGGATACACGAACTGCAGTGAAGAAAACAAAAAAAGCTCATCATGAGCTAAAAGCTCAACAGCCAGAGCCAGAGGAACAAGTTCACAGACGTGTGCTTGAACAATGTGCTGAGGGGAGAGGTTTTTCCACAGTGCAGTTATGTCTCCACGTCCAGGTAGTTGCCAAGGTGATGAATATAAAGGATTTGGGGGAGGATTTTCTTGCTGTTCCCGCGTCATGCAGCACACCCACCTCCATCAGAGCACAAACAACGACGTTCCAAAAACTGCAGCAGACTTCCAAGCCGTTGGTCTCTGATTTTATCAAATACATTTTCCTAAAAATGCAACTTATAGTCCGGTGCAACTTATATGTTTTTTTCTTCATCATTATGCATTTTCAGGCTGGTGCGACTTATACTCCAGAGCGACCTAAAAAGGTAAAAAGATAAATAGTAATAAAAATTCAAAATAAGTAGAGAAAATAGCAAGAGACTGGTGCCAAATATACAAATACAAATATATCTCTATGCCATCTATATTCACCTTATTCCGCCCCACCCAGTTTTGTCTCTAAACTCTCCTAAACCACTCTTTTTTTGTGGTGGCACTTCCGGTTAAACAGGAATCTCATTCATGTCAATGGAAAATTTGGGAAGTTTTGCTTCTTAACCACCCATTTATGCCGGATGCTGCACAGAGGAACATTGCTGCTGATTTGTCCTCATTTTCATCGCACAGATTTCATTTTATTTTTCATTTCATCAAATGTCATGACATAATTTAATAAAAGCCAAGTCTTACCTTTTAAATGCATTTTATTTCATGTTTGTATGAGCTTCAGAGGCTGAAATATTAAAGTTTTCATAAACAAAATCAAAATTCTTCAAAACCCTGAGGAGAAAAGGACCTTTACCTTAGAATAGCACAGGTTTTTATAGGTGTTTTTTGCAGGCGTTTTAGGTGTAAATGGGTTAAACCTGACATCAAGTCGGTTCATTTGTCTCAAATTTTCAATGTTTGCGTGCACCAACAAGTCTCACTGCACCAATTCTCTGGAGACACTTTAAAAGCTTTATCATCAGTATTAAACTTATTTGCCGTCAAGATCGGCAGTCCCATAGAAAATAATACGACCTGAATGATGACGTCGGCGCCTACGGCAACTTCCGGAATAAGGTAAGAACAAGCGGTGGATCATGACGAGGCAGAACCCTAAAATGGGACAGAACTATCCTATGACAGACTCCAGACTCCAGACTAAACCACTTCAGCTGAGCCAGGTGTCTTTTAGATTTGAGCGAGATGATACTATTAAATGATCAAATTAAACATGCACTGTGTAACTTTTTGGTTGGGGGTCCTTTCACCTGCCACCTTTTCTATGGAGATGTCATTGCTCTGCCTGGAATGTTCCACAGTGTGACATTAAACAGCTCTACTTTACATGTATTCAATTACAGGTGATTTTATAGCTCAAAAATACCGTGAAAAACAGACATTCTGACATTCTGTGGTCTGTTTTGGTCTCCATGAAGATAGAAAGTTTTAATGCCATATTGCAAAACATTCCAGAGAAAGTAACAACTCCTTGGAAAAATGCATTTGACATAACCTCCACCAGAAAAGTTACACAATGCACTTTTAGATATTGAAAATGTAATAGAACATCTGTGTATTTGAGCTGCTCGTAGATTTGTTTTTAGATCCGTGGGTCCCAGACTGTTCTATATTTAGGGGCCCTCTGTAGTAGACACATAACTGCACTGAATAGCTATGATGACTGTGCATGGATTGACGGAATGCTTACCTGTTACCACGACGACACAATGCAAACATTAGCGATACGTTTTAAGATCATCTGAAAGCTCAAGAAAATGGATTTAGGAGTTTGACTTTCAACAAAAATGTGCAAGCTGTTGGCTAATTCTAGCTATCTTATGACGGTAATTTTATGTGTGATAACGGTGAACAGACGTCCCTATTTACCCAGGACAGTCCCAGTTTTGAGCCTTGGGTTCCCTGTCCCAGCAGATTTACCCAAAACCATTGATTTGACCCAGTTTTATACAAGAAATGTCCTTAGTGTCCTCATTTTTGACCAATTTGACCCCTGCCAAAAGTAAAGAGAGGCAGAAATTCACATTTGTTTAATTAAAATACAGAAAAGCTGCTAAAAATAACCAAAGAAAATGTGACTATACTGACTCGCACGTTAGTCATGAATGGGCGTAACAATTTTCCTTAATTACACGCTTGTTTCACAATTTTATTATAACCAACCACCAAAAACGAGAAGTGTCCCAGACTTTATTCTTGTTTAACAGCACAAAATCAGCTCAACTGTTGTAGTTCCATCTAAATCAGCTCTTTCTGGTCAGATTGTGTTAAAAAAGTCTACGCTGTTGGACTTTGACACTAAGATAACCTGTTTATTTCCTTTTTTTAAATAAAATGTAGCATCTTTAAATGTAGATTTCTCCTTCCTATCTGAGAGGAAGTCATTAAAGAGGCCATTGCGTAGCTCTTCTCTCTTCTCCACAGCTGATAGCTCCCGCTGCGCTCGGATGAAACCTGCTCTTTTGTTATATCACATAGAGCCTGGTGCCTCCTCCTGTGTGTCATGAATGCTTAACACAGTAACCCGAGACCTGCTCCTGAGCCCTCCCACTCCCCCTCGAACTCCGACCAATCAGGCGCCACCTTTCCCCAGCTCCGTTTGTATAAAACCCTGCAAGGCTCTGCACGCAGACCCACGAGCCAGAGCTCTCATTCAAAACCCAAGCACAACAAGCAGGACTTGAGGAAACACCAACCAGCAGACATGAAGACCAGCCTTGCAGTCTTGATCTTCTGCATCGCCCCGCTGCTCACCGCCAGCTTCCCCTTCGAGCGTAAAGGGGGTTCTTCCACATCTGGAGGCGGGAAGGAGAAGCGTGTCCAGTACGCCGCGTGGGACGACGTCAACGTTCTCGCGCACGGTCTCCTCCAGCTGGGACAGGGTCTGAAGGAGCACGTGGACAAGACCAAAGTCCAGATCCGTGACATCTCCGCCAAACTCAAGATCTTCAACCGCACCGTGAGCGAGTTCGGCAAGGAGAGCCAGAGGTTGCAGCAGGAGGGAGAGGCGCTGAAAGCCAGAGCCAGAGGGTTGGAGGGCAGGGAGGAGAAGCTGCTGAACGTGACCGTAGAGTTGCAAGACAGGGCCGAGGAGATGCAGCTGGACAGGAGGACCTTGGTGGAGAGGGTCAGCAGGCTGGAGGAGAAGGTGGAGGGGCTGGTGCAGACGGAGAGAAACGGGACAGATGCGCGCAACATCCAGGTAAGCAAGAAATCTGCGGGAAAAAAAACAGTTGACAGTTAACGTGACAAATCCTAATAGAAGCTTCATTTAATATTTATGAACTTGTTATAATGGTGTTCTGTTGATATATTGAGTTGAAAATCGTGTTTTATGTCTTAAAGTCAGCTAGAAACTACAATGTATTCACTTTTGTATCTTTAACTACTTATTACAATGCTATAACAGTTCGGAAATCTGTTGAATCGAACAAGATTTGTTGTAAAATACTGAAAAAGTACTATTGCAAATGGTTATCGCAGTGGTATATCATAAGTAGTACTCAGATATTTTGGAATATTGGACTATACAAGCAGTAATAAGACAAGATTTATTGATTCTGTCCTTTTATTTATGCCCAATGTGTATTTATTAATGTGCAATGAGTTAAAATGCCATGTTTTAGCAGCTGGTTTGCTTACTGTAGCCTAATAATGCATGTTGTAATGTTAAAGAACATTTAAACAGCAAATATGCAAGTGTCATTCATTCATAGTATTGCCACCAATTAGTTGTACTATTGAATTTGAATTAATCCAGCGTTGCCTGCACCAAAATTGCATCAAAATTGCCCTATACAATGTCCATAAACGAGTCCCGTTTAACGCGGGTTCAAACGCCGCACATGCGCACGGATCACTGACAAAAGGGGGCGCGGGGGGGAGCGGGATAATTGCCCCTCTGGTCGTGCCGAACATGGCCTACGTGCAGTTATCGGTGACGCTTCAGCCCGTTCACCCCCGACCCCATGGTTCACCCCCGCGCCCATGGTTCACCCCGCAGCTGTCAAAACACGCCGCGGGCCCACACCGCCCTGCGCCAGACCCTGACTGTGCATTTCACCGCGGTTCAGTCATGATGCCGCAAATACGCAGAAGCACAGGTCCCTCACCGCAGCCGGGGAGTGGTTTCGTTTTGTAGAGAATGGAAAATCCCGCGCTGCGAGTTATGTAACGAGCGCGCACGGAGACGCATGCGTAAAATGGAAAAAGCTGCAAAAATAATCGTTAATTATTAATAGTTTTTGCTTTTTTCTCTTGCAGTTGATGCTTGAAGCTCAGAACAAACGCATTGATGATTTGATGGAGCGGATAAGGCTTCAGCAGGAGAAACTTGACAAGCAAAACGTGCGCATCAGGGCGTTGCAAAGCCAGGTAAGAAAAAACGCGTGTTAAAAATGTAGCTTGGAGACACTTTATTTCATTATTTGGTTCTAACGCTGGAATTAATCACCTGTTTTAGATACAACAGTCCAGACAGAGAGGTGATGTCCCGCGTAACCCCAGCCAGGACGCGGTGGTGGAGCAGCGCGACTCTCCGGCAGCCGGTAAGGGCCAAATCCACTTCTTCAAACCGTACGCTAAAAGTGGCAAACATCTGTTTAGCATAAAGAGGCAAGGATCTTAACGCAATTAAGCAATTAAAAACATGGAATGATTAGAGGAAGTCTCACGTGAACTTTAATTAAATTGGTTCGAGTAATTACATACATTTATTAGGAGATGGAATAAGAAGGCAAAGGTTTGGGAATAGGGGATAAATAGGGGGCGACATATGTTAAATAAAAAAATACATAAAACTTCCAAATGAAATATCTTACAATAATAATACTACAAATATTAATAAGTAAATTAATGAGTTGATTAAAAGGTTAAAAATCGTGCGCTATGAAAATGTATCCAGTATAGTTCATAAACTTCTGTCCCAATGGAAACGCAAGGGCTTTGGTCACTATTATCCAAGTATTTCAAGTACAAAAATGACTAGTATGGAACAAGAGCTAAAAGTAGCGTAAGTTGCTAATTGGTTTTGTTTAGTACTTGTATAAACATCTGTTCCAAAAAAAAAATATTCAAGTATTTCTAATAGGCTATTCCTCCAAAAAGTAGGTGAGTCAAGTTATAAAATGTTAGTCAGATGAACCCAAAAGTTCACATTCCAGCTCCTCAAACAGAAAATCAGATATGTAGAGTTCACACAGGCTCAGAGCAGAAGTAGGGGAAAGGTGAACGCGCCTCGACTCGCCTTGGCATCGAAAACCGCTGCAACACATCTCTATTGTGACATCAGCTGGAAAGCGGAGAGGAAGGGAAAAAAAACACTAATTTCACTGGCCGATTCTCAACTGGGGGAAAGTTCACCGGTCTCCTAAGGGTCAGAAAGCTCGGCGGATTAGTGGAGAGGCGGGTGCTGAGGGGGGATTTGGCTTTGAGCAAAATCTACAAGGGGAAAAAAAGTGAAAAGAGGTCAAATTTAAAGAAAAACTGATGCTATATTTATCCGCGACCTTTGTACAGACTTCCACAGCTCCGCCCACACCGCTGTAAAACAAACCGAAGTGAATGAGATTACCTTTGGCCCAGTTTGGTGTCCGCTGGTCCACGGTGGATCAGACAAACTCCCCCTCTGTCCTCTAAACTCCCGTTCATGGAGCTCCTCACGTACTCATACTATGGAAAAAGTATGTGAAAGTTCAGGAGAGCCCCAGACGCAATACTCAGCCACTGACGCAACAAGTGGTGTCACTACTTACTGCACAATCCTATAGGAGTAGTTACCAAATGAACTGGCTCGAGGCGGCAGAAAAAAAGAATTGAAGTGACTTTATGGCATCACTCCAAAAATATGGAGTAGGATTATTGTGGTGTAGATCATTAAGAAATTAAAAAGCATGATCGTCGTTTCAACAAATGCGTAAATAAGAACTAACGAAAAGATTTTTTAGCGCTTAAACTGGTGCGCTAAACGGATTACAAGAATAAAATTGTAAAGGGACATTGTTTTTTCAAAGAGTTTTTAAAATGATACAATTTTTTTTTATTTTAATGACGTAATACACAGCCACTGAAGCAACAAGTGGTCATTTTTGAAATTTTTTGTGCCCAAATTAAATGTTAATATTTGTATTTTATCTAAACAGATTACAAGAATTAAATTGTAAGAGGACATCATTTTTTCAGAGTTTTTTAAAATTAGACTTTAAAAAAAAAAAATTCAGGCGCAATACTGGATCAACAAGTGGTCATTTTTTAATTTTTTGGTGCGTGTAAATTAAATGATAATATTTGCATTTCATCTAAATGGATTACAAGAATAAAGTAGTAAGGAGACATAATTTTTTCAAAGAATTTTTAAAATGATACCAATTTTTTAAAATTCAGACGCAGTACACGGCCACTGGAGCAACAAGTGGTCATTTTAGATTTTTTGTGTGCGCGAAGTAAATTACAATATTTGCATTTTATTTAAACAGAATACGATAAGAATAAAAATGTAAGGGGTTATCGTTTTCAAAGAGTTTTAATTCAGACGCAGTACGCGGCCACTGGAGCAACAAGTGGGAATTTTAGATTTTTTTTGTGTGCAAATTAAATTATAATATTTACATTTTTATCACTATGACATGAAAGGGATTTTTTAAAATCATTTTATATTTTTGCGCTTTTATTTTTTAATGAATTATTTAGGCAAATTTTTATTTTTTTTTATTTTTGCTTTTTTTTTTGCTCCCATATTTCCATTCATGAACATTTAGGAAGACATTACCGCTTCAGTGGTCACACGTGAAAACAACTTCCAATGGGCACTTCTCAAATATCCCCCTTGTTTTTTTGCCATGAGCATTTCCCACCCCTCCCTCCCACCCTCCATACCAACCATCACCCACCACCCCCCCACCCTCCAGCCACGCAGCGCCCATGCAGCGCCCATGCACCGTCCATGCGGCCTCCACGCGCTCCCACCTCACCGGGGGCTGACTGCGCACGTGAGAGGCGAGTGACAAGTCAACGCGAGGGTGGGTGGTGGGGGTATGGTATGGCCCGTGAGGAATGCATAGGCCCAGTCAGTCGTTGGTAATTGAATCGGCATAAAAAAAAAAAAAGAAAAGACTAGAGAGACAAGACGGAGGGAGTTAGCTTGGGAACTGGGACAGAGGTCGGGACACAGACTTCTAAGCGTTGTTACGACTATGGCGATATGAAGGCACGCGCTCGTATCTGCAGACTTCAACTTCGGACCGATAAGAGCCGAGTTGGTAAACAAGCCACCGTGGAGGTCTGAGTCAACCTTTCACCTGGTTTGGAAGCGCAACGGCCTTCTTAGAAAGATGAGGAGGCCAAAAGCAGAGAAAGCGGAAAACGCCCCATTCCCAAGTGTAGAGAAGAAGTTGGAAACAATTAAGCATCTGTTTGCGATGGATACACGCCAAAAACTGTTTAAATAAGAAGGATTTCAATAGGTTGTTATGTTGAGTTGTTGTTGACAGCAAAATCAGGGTTAAATCAGGGCAAAAGTTTACTAAATGGTAGATTTGGTTTTAAAAGCATTGAAAATTTTAAAAATTAGTCCATAAAGTGTGGAGTTTCTGTGCTTTCTCTGAGCTTTCTCATTGACAAACGTGTCTTTTTTTTTTTATTTCTACAGATACGGCTTCCGATTGTCACGAGTTGTTCTTAAGAGGAGAGACCGCCAGCGGAGTCTACACCATTCAGCCGTTCAACACGGAGCCATTCCAGGTCTACTGCGAAATGACAGCAGGTGAGTACAGCTGAAACATTCGACACGGATAACAGACCGTTGTATTGTGACGTTACCATGTTACCCGAAGTGTACAGACGGTTAAACAAAAGCCATTATAAACTTGTTATTTTGAGCTGAAAGAGCTATGAAAATACAAAAACGACAAGCTTAGACCAGTGTCAGCTCTTGACGCAACTGGCAATTAGTCTTTTATCGGAGGTTTAGTTTGAAATGGACTAAAACAATCCCTGGTGGTCTAGTGGTTAGGATTCGGCGCTCTCACCGCCGCGGCCCGGGTTCGATTCCCGGTCAGGGAACCAAAAAAAAAAAAAAAAAGAGGGGTTCATAGGGGGGGTCAGGTGCTATGAGTATTGGGCAGTAAGCTGCCCCCGTGACTCAAATTTTGAGTTTGACTTTTTTGCTCAAACGAGTATCCACTATCTGATGTTTGATACATTTGACAGCCTTACTTGTACATTTTCCAACATTATTAAAACATATTATTCATATTTTTTGTGTCTCTTCTTTCGCAGCTGGTGGTTGGACAGTGATTCAGAAACGTCAGGACGGTTCAGTCGACTTCCATCAGCCCTGGGAGGCCTACGAGCGCGGATTTGGCAACCTCAACGGTAAATACACTTCAATTGGGCCATGGTTCCAAACAAGGTCACAAACAGCACCTGATAAGATAAGAGAGTTTTATATAAGGCTGTTTACGTGGATCATTCTGGCGCAGATGCAGAAGACTCAATATCTCGTAGCTTGCATTTCAGACTTCAAAAAAATTCAAACAAGAAGTATGTAAACAGGCAGACGATTTTAATAAATTATAATGTTTGGGGTTAGAAAAAGGTCAGAGAGTTTTAGAGTTGTCCGTTCACACAAAACAAATGTTAGACTTGGCTCTGTGGTTCAGATGGTGGAGTATTTGCCCACTAACTACAGTCAAACAAATCTCGAAAAGACACTTTGCTCACATCGACGACGCCAATCTTAAGTGGTGTGGCTGGTCGCAAAGGAAGGGCATCCGGTGTGAAAAAGCAAAAATAAACTTGTGTAATCATTGTTTAACTAGTTCAATGTGGCAAATAGAAAGACTTGAAATGCGTTTTGACTTTCCAACGTTATATCTGACCAATTTTCTATCATAAATTTGACTTTAGCCTAGGGTGATCAGATTTTCAGAATCAAAAACAGGGACACCTCCTGTGGGCTCACCACCTGCAGAGGGGTTCATAGGGGGGGTCAGGTGCTATGAGTATTGGGCAGCATGCTGCCCCCGCAACCCAGCCGGATTAAGCGGGAGAAGATGGATGGATGGATGGAAAAACAGGGACACTCTCAGTTTGTGCTGGTTGGTAATAAAATTGTGAAATGAGAGTGTAATTAAGGGAAATTTTTCTGTGCTTGGCCCATTCATGACGAACATTTGAGTCAGTATAATCACTTTTCTTTGTGTTTTGGTATTTTTCAGTATCTTTTTCTGTAATTTACCTAAACAAATTACAGTTTATGCAGTTTATTTTTACTGTTAGCAGGGATCAGATTGGTCAAAAATAGGGACATCTTGGACATTTCTTGTATAAAACTGGGACAAATCACTGGTTTTGAATAAATCTGCTGGGACAGGGGACACAGGGCTCAAAACTAGGACTGTCTTGGGTAAATAGTCACGTTTGGTCACCTTAATCTAACCCAAGCTTCTATTTTGCTTCTTCAGGTGAATTCTGGTTGGGTTTGGAGAAAATGCACGCCATCTCCAAAGACGGCGGCTACGTTTTGAACATCGCCATGTCCGACTGGAACGGCGACCTGGCTGGCGTGCGCCTCCCCTTCGCTCTCAGCGGGCCCAGCTCCAAATATTCGCTGTACGTCAAGAAGGACGGTCCCTTCAGCCCCCTGGAGAGCTCCCTGGGCGCTGACGCCGCAGACGGCCTCCCCTTCTCCACCTTCGACCAGGACAATGACCTGAAGAGCGACGCTAACTGTGCTATGAACCTCTCTGGTGAGTCGAGCTGGCTTGTTTTTGTGTTAACGTCAATGTTATCGACTATAAAAAACTGCACACAATAAAAAGTCACATATATGAGTCTTGTAAGAAAGATATAAGATTGTCAGTTGGTGCTCCATACATCAGACATTTTCAAATATCGCAACTATGCTAAATGCCAAATTTACAGGTTCTAGATGACATTATACTTAGACAAACTTTATTTATCCACAATATATTATAACAAAGAGAAATTGTAATAATTAGGGATGTAACACTAACTGAAATATGGTGATATCGTATCGTCAAAGGTCTCACAATAATATCGTGGACCATCACAATATATCGAATCACAAGTCTCTTTGCTTAAATGAACAGTTCTGATGCAGAAATAGCTAAAAAAAAAACAGAGGGAACTACATAGACCATGATCCTTTGCTCTGTTTCAGTGCAGACTACATGAAGAAATAACTGTTCTAAGCACTTTGAAATCTTCATTCTT
This sequence comes from Odontamblyopus lacepedii, assembly GCA_034769755.1. Taxonomy (NCBI): domain Eukaryota; kingdom Metazoa; phylum Chordata; class Actinopteri; order Gobiiformes; family Gobiidae; genus Odontamblyopus; species Odontamblyopus lacepedii. Next base: position 7,813,009 of record CM068359.1, on the reverse strand, counting down.
TGGATTAAGTCTTGTGAAGCATTTTTAGAGGAAAAAGTATAAAAATATTGCAATAAATATCGTATCGTGAGGGTCATACCATGATGATATCATATCGTGAGACTTGGATATCATTACACCCCTAGTAATAATAAATTCTAGTAGCAAAAATAGCCAGAAACTGGTGTCAAATAAGACATAATTATATAAATGTTTTATTTACAAGTAAAAATGAAATAAAATATAGAAATAAAGTACTAAAAGTGTAGCACAGTGTAGCAAAAATCTACTCTATCAATGCAACTAGATATTATTATTTTGTATTATTCGCCACTTTGATCTAACTTTTTTATTCATTTTGCTTTTCCAGGTGGTTGGTGGTTCAGCAGTTGCGGTCAGTCTAACCTGAACGGACGCTACTTCCAGAGTCCACCCCCCAAACAACGGCACCAGAGGAAACAGGGAATCTTCTGGAAAACCTGGCGCGGACGCTACTACCCCCTGCGATCGACCGCCATCATGATTGCGCCCGCCGAGATACAAGAGAACCGGAATCGGGAATCATGAAAAGAACGGACTAAATCACTACGTCTGGCTGGGGCCGGTTTGTTGGGACTTTTGAAGCACTGAAACTCGAGGCTTAAGGGGACAAGTGTGAAGTAGAACAAGATCAGACCTGCTGACGCCGCTTCAGCCGAGCCATTTTTCCAACCCGTCCCGTCTCTGCACAGAATTATGGGAGATAACGTTTCATCAGATTTAGAATTTTAAATGCAATTGGATTTCTCATAGTAACTGAAATTTAGAATGTTTTTTTTTTCTATTCAGTGTTAAAAAATATTTCACTCTAAATTTCAGTTGATTTTTTTTAGTTTAAAAATATATCATTCTAAATTTTAGTTGATTTTTTTTTTTTTTTTTTTTTTCATTTTAAAAATATTTCATTATACATTTCAGTTACTGGATTTATAAGTTTTCAGCATTTTTAAAATAATAATTTTAAAAAATCACCTTTTAAATATTTAGCCCAAATAATCTTAAATCCTCAAAATCAAAGTGTAAAATTTGCACAGAAAAAATCTGCAGCAAAGATCCAATAGTTAACATGTGCTGAACATATAAAAAGGTTCATTTTTTATTATGAATTTTTAAACATGGAAATGTATGCTTAAAGAATACAAAGAAGAAAAAAGTTAAAAGTGAGAAATTCAGCAGTATTTACAATTCAAAATCTGCTTAAACAAATTCTTTTTCCGAACAAATGATGTTGAATTATCCGCACAATAAGCTCTGAATATACAAGAGCTGCTCGAACTCTTTTGTATGTAGCATTAAGTGAATGTGACCAAATGGACCTGTACACATGCAAACGACTGAAAATACAGCCTTTTTTCGATCTGTAACTTCAAATCGAACTTTCTTCACCAGATCCGGTGGAGATTTGATGTTTCTGAGTCATATTGACTAACGATGCCAGGCGTTGTTTTATATTATGTTATGAATGTGCTCTGAATGTTCACTTGAGACTTTTACTGTTGTAGAAATGTTACTTTTACTTATTTAAATCAGTTTATATATTTGTGGTGCTGTCTACTTGTAATTTATACTGTCTGTGTTGTGATGATGTAAGATTTTTTTTATAAAGAGATTATAACCGTTTTGGCCCCAATGTGCCAATAAAATTGATTTAAACTATTTTTGGTGTTTGTGGCATTTCGTGGAACATTAGAAGTACACGTGGTTTATCCTTATAAAGCTATAAAGAAGTGGACTAAAGGGGTGTCTGGCTCCAGTCAAATGAAGCTCACTGAGGCCGGCAGTTATAGGAGTCGAGTTCCATATTAGGAATGGGAACTTATTTACAGGTAAAATAGCAAAATAAAACATTTTAGACCAGAATAATGAGGCTCACTGCAGCAGTTGCACTTTACATTTTTCAGTGTAAGGTGAATTGGAGCCAGAGTCAATGGAGCCAGATGCACTCCCATGTTCACTGCGCATTTGGAACACAGCAGCTAGAACAGGGGGACAATTATTTTTTCCATGGGGCCACATGAGAGACAGAAAATATTGTGGAGGGCTGGGCCAAAATTCTTAACTCAATTCTGCATAATAATAATTGGATTTCTTTATTAAAAAAGCAGTAAATATCATTGTTTAGATGCGCTGGTCAGACTGGCAAGAGTGCATGTTATGACTAAGCAATGAAAAAGTGAGATTAAAATTAAAAGAAACGCAGCTTTAGTCCATGCATGAGGTAAAATTACAAAATATGTTTATTTTGTCATTCTAAATTAGCTTAAAGGGGCCAGTCAGAGTCAATCAAAGGGCCGTATGTGGCCCAGGAGCTGGACAATGCCCAGGTTTGAGTAGAGGGTCAGCTATGGCCAGTTATATATACACTCTATGACAGGGGTCTCCAACCTGTAACTCAGGAGCTACTGCTGCTCTCCGCCTCCTTCTAAGTAGCTCACCAAGGGATTTCGGAATTATGCGTATTGTGCTGAATAAGTGAAATCTGAACATTACTCTTACTAGCGATGTAACAATAACCGAAATAAGGTGATGTCGTATGGTCAAATGTCTCACAATAATATCATGGACCATCACAATATATCGAATCCCAAGTCTCTTTGCTTAAATGAACAGTTCTGATGTAGAAATAGCTAAAAAAAAAAACTGTGGGAACTACATAGACCATGATCCTTTGCTCCGTTTCAGTGCAGACGATATGAAGAAATAACTGTTCTAAGCACTTTGAAATCTTCATTCTTTGGATTAAGTCTTGTGAAGCATTTTTAGAGGAAAAAGGAGCAGATTCACAGTTTTGTTTTTGCCTCCACAAAATATTGTAATAAATCTGGTACGGTGAGATGTTTATGGTGAAAATCTGGTACAGAGAGATTTGGATATCGTTCCATCCCTAATGACAATAAATGTACCAAATGACTGGTCAAAGCATTTTAGAATGTCAGTCCTGTTATTCTGTAGAACAGTCATGGCCAACCCGTGGCTCTCGAGCCTCATGCGGCTCTTTAACTAGTTTCATGCGGCTCTTCAGGAGCTTTTACATAACATGCGTCAAATATGCTTGGCTGGCGTAACCATTCATTTAAGGATTGTTCAAGATAAGGAATGCCAAAAGTCTCACTAAGCAGCATAGTAAGAAAAAAATTGAAAATGAAAATTATTTTATTTTTGTTTGTGGACTTGCTTGAACTGAGAGTTTGTGTGTGTGAGACAGTGCACACAATGTTAACTGTTGAAAACAACTTTTACCAACTTTTAAACAATATTATCATGTTGGTGTGGTTATTTTCATTAAATCTGGTTGAGCATAGGTCTGTGTGTGCGTGTGCGTGCATACATGATTGAGGAATGGGATGATGTTCATGTGTACCCATGTGTATAATGTGGCTCTTTGCAGTAACACAGAAAAAGAAGGGGCTCTTAGTCTTCTACTAGTTGGCCACCCCTGCTGTAGAATATCATAATATCGTGAGCTTTCCCACGATATCGCAATAAATATCGTACCGTGAGGTTCAGACCGTGATGATATCGTATCGTGAGACTTGGATATTGTTACACCTCTGCCTATTACCATTGTACATGTATCATATTGATGTCTAACTTTGTACACTAATAAATGGATAATGGTTTGTGTTTTACAGGCATTTAACTGTCCCTTATCTAAGGCTTTTGTAACAGTAGCTCACCAGAGGAAAAAGGTTGCAGACGCCTGCTCTATGGTTTAACACAATGGAGCATAAACTAAAGGAGGTTTCAGTACTGGACAGACAGATATATGGCAGTGTTCAGCTTTGTGAGATGGCTGAGCTGACTTTAAAATAATATATTTTGTCTTTATAAATGTTCAGAAATCCCATGCTGTATATGTTAATTTGTTGATTTATTTGGATTCTTGTTTGCTGTCACTTGACTTGACTTGACGGCTCTTCTACTCTTCCTTCCTATTCAAAAATACTAATACAAAACCATGATGCATTTAAAACACCATTTCATAGACACAACCAGCCTTGTATTCTTCCAAAAATACTTCACATATTTCTTTCTAAGGCAGCTTTTGTAGACCCTTCAGTAACAATTGGTGGCAGTTTAATATGATCAAGATAGCTGGAGTCGACACACAGAAGTCTTTATTCAGTACTTTTTAAACGCGATTATATGAACCACTTCTCAGAGTCCAAGGCCATGAGATTCACAGAAAGACGGGCCAGACAAAACCACAGATATAATGGGATAGACGAGAACTAAAATATTCACCCACCATAGCAAAAAGTGATGCAACCAACTTATTGAGATGGTAATTATTTAATTTTAGCAAATGAATAAGAAGCACAGTTTGAGTGGTGACAGTGGGCAAAGCTGTAAGCAGGTAAAATAACATACTGGGGTGTGTATAATGTATAGAGATGCAACAATAACCAAAATATCATGATAAAGTATCGTCAAAAGTCTCACAATAATCCCGTGGGCTTAAATGCATTGTTTTATAGTAGCAATAGCTAATAAACATCAAGAACTACATATCCTATGATTCATTTCAGCACAGACAACATGAAGTAATGTGTTTTTGACTTGAATTCTTGGGATTATGACAGTAATAATTCACACCAATATTGCATTAAATATCATACCGTGAGATGCATATTGTGATAATATCGTACCGACAGATTTGGATATAGTTACATCTCTAATCATGTAGTTTAGGCAACTACAAACCTGTTCTGAAATGCATTGGAATAGATTTTTTTATTTTTATTTTTTTATCTAACCACAAGTGAAAGAACAGTTCTAAGTCTGATGATCTGATATGAGCCGCCTCTGGCTGTGTTTACACACCAAACATCTGATCGTTATCTGACTTCTGGAGTTCCCACATCAATGAAATGTTCTGTAAACAGTTACACTTGATGGGATTAGTCTGACTTCTGATTTATCACCAGTGCAGGGTTTCACAGATTTCACAAAAACATACACAGAAAGGGAAAACCAATGTGAAAAAGACTATTTCAATGACCTGTAAACAGCAAAGTCCTCTGATTTCTGTCTGATCTCTGTTACTCCCATCAGACTGTGCGGTTTGCTTGTCATTAAATAATGTTAAATGTTCAGAAATAAGCGTGGATCTCAACCGGATCTTAACTGGCTCCTATAATAAGACCAATATGGCACCGAAAATTCTGGCTGCCCTCTGCCATCCTTATCCACCATCTACACCTCCCGATGTCTCAGCAGGGCCAGGAGCATCATAAAGGACAATCCCCATCCCAGCTTCCACCTCTTCAACCTGTTTCCTTCTGGTAGATGCTTCAGGTCCATTCCAGCCACAACAAATAGGCTCAGGGACAGCTTCTTTCCCAAAACTGTCACCAAACTAAACTCAAGCTTGCACTGTGAGCCACTTGGACTCAAGTAGCTCTGATCTGTTTTGTCAGTTTGTACCGTCAATGCCCCTCTGTCTGTGCACTGAAAACTGCAGCATTTGCACTGGCACTGCTAAACACTATAGCCCCAAGTCTGTTTCACTGTTATGTGTCTGCCTGTCTGTCTGTGCACCCCTGGCAGGTTTTGCACACGTTTTATTGTAGATTAGTTTGTGTATTAGCTCGTTTTAGTTTTATTCATTTTTGTGTGCACTTTGAAGGAGCAGTTTCTCATCTCATTATACTGTGTAGAATGACAATAAAGGCTTTCTATTCAGTTTTTTCTACTCTAATCCTGGTCTAACAAAAACCTGCTAACTTTATCATTTAGACCTCTACAAACATGTTCTGAAATAGTGCATGTACAGTAAAGTACATGTTTTTTCTTTTGTATTATCTTGTCTTTTAATATGCATTGTCCTTTTTAACAAATAAATACAAATACAAGTAGAGATGGGCAGTTCCAGGTCTGAAATTATGCAAATGATTTTAATGAAGGAAGGTGTATGCAGTTTGAGAGAAGAACTGCAAAATGTGCATGTTAAACATGTGTGAATGAAACAAAACACAACTCCAGGTCTGTTTGTGATGAGGAAACGACAGTAGAACATAAATCTGAAAATAGCGGACCTAATATGGGCCCTTTAATTCCCCGCTCCACGGCCCTCCTGCTAACGTGTGGCTCTCCTCACACCTGGTGTCCTTCTTAAGCCTTGAGCAGCTTGTCTCACCTGGACCAGACCTGGACCAGACCTGGACCAGACCTGGACCAGACCTGGACCAGACCTGGACCAGACCTGGACCAGACCTGGACCAGACCTGGACCAGACCTGGACCTGTCAGTTTCAATCGGTCCTCCTCCACTTTCACTGTTTGGATTGAATTTGTCATTCTGTCTGAACAGAGGTCAGAGCCTGTAGTGGAGGAACAACAGTGAATTATACAGCTCATATCATGGAGGTTATGGATGGTCCCACTGATACTCTGTAGTGGCATCATGGTGGGGGAGTTCTACATGTACGTGGACGCTGGAATGTTTAGAAGTTACCATGGTGACCCAATGCACACAGCAACAAGTCAAGTCCCGTCTGTGCAGAACTGTGGAAGATGTTTCATCACATTTTGAATTTTTAAATTTCTCAGAGTAACTGAAGAATAATAGTAATAGTAACAGTGGTAATAGTAATAGTAACAACAGTAGTAGTAATAGTAGTAGTAATAGTAGTAATAGTAGAAATAGTAGTAGTAGTAGTAGTAGTAGTAGTAGATGTAGTAGTAATAGTAATAGTAGTAGTAGTAGTAGTAGTAGTAATAGATGTAGTAGTAGTAGTATTAGTAGTAATAATAGTAGTAGTGGTAGTTGTAGTAGTAAGGTAAGGTAAGGTAAGTTTTATTTATATAGCGCTTTACACAGACACATGTCCCCAAAGTGCTTTACACAGCATTTTACAGAGCATTCTTCATTCACTCCATACCCGGTGGTGGTAAGCTACTGTTATAGCCACAGTTGCCCTGGGGCAGACTGACGGAGGCGCGGCTGCCAAGCCAAGCGGCGCCAACGGTCCCTCCGACCACCACCAACACTCACTCACACAACATTCACACCTACAGTGCATGTTTTGGGTTGATGGGGGAAACCGGAGTGCCCGGAGGAAACCCATCCAGACACGGGGAGAACATGCAAACTCCACACAGAAAGGCCCGGGCGACCCGGGGATCGAACCCGCAACCTTCTTGCTGTGAGGCATGAGTGCTAGCCACTCAGCCACCGTGCCGCCGTGCCGTAGTAGTGGTAGTAGTAGTAGGGGTAGTAGTGGTAGTGGTAGTAGTGGTAGTAGTAGTAGTGGTAGTTGTAGTTGTAGTAGTAGTTGTAGTGGTAGTTGTAGAAGTTATTAACAACAACCACAATTATTTATATTTTCAGTAAAAAATTATTTAATTCTAAATTTCAGTTACAGATTTTTTAAGTTTTCAGCGTGTTTAAACATTTTAATAAACAAATAATTAACATTTTAAATATCCAGTCCTCAAATTCAACTGTCAAAATTCAGAGACTAACATTTGCACTGGAAACAATCTGCAGCAAAGATCCAGTATCCAATAAATGGTGAATATTTAAAAGATGATTCTCAGAAGCCTGTGATCAATATGAGCACTGCTGGTTCTGTTTAGGAGTTTGATTTTCAGCAAAAGGTGAGAGTGACTGAAAAACCGTTGGCTAATCACTTGTGACTGTAATGTTACGCGTGAGACATTTGTTTAACAGCACAAATCAGCTCTTCTGCTCTTCAGTTCCAGTGAAATCTGCTTTTTCTGGCCCAATTGCATTAAATCTCAGTACATTTATACAAAGACCAAACAGCAGCAGGACAACAAGAGGCACCTTAAACTATAAGTGTAAAATCCCCCGGTGCAGAACGTCATTTGGACAGTCGACTTCTCATATCAGAGCTGTAAACTGTGGAACTGCCCACAGAAATGAAGTCCATCTGCGAGCTGAAACTGTTCACCTTTAAACTTAAATCTTAGCTCAAGATAAACCAAAGCTGTCCCCATGTGTAAATAGTGTTAGAATGAGTGAATGAATCAGCCGAGTGAGTGAGTGTTACATGTCTTATAGATCATATAGATGAAACTGTATTTTTTATATGTACTTTAGATTTTATGTCAGTGTAGAAAAGCTCAACCAGGGACGGGGGTTGAAAATGAGCTTAACTCTGTATGCATCACATCAGCTGCAGCTCTGTTTTGTAACTACGTCCGACTGCATTGTCCCTGTCAAATAAATTTAAAAAAATTAAAGCTCAGATGAAAGTCTAATTGGAGAGCTTCACTCAGAGCAGTGCTTACAGTCAGCATCACATCCCCAGGCAAATATTGAGTTGTTATATATAGTTATGTAGTTGTAAAGGATCTGCATGCATATTTTTCTTTCTTATTTTACAATTTTAGAGTCACCACTTCACAGCTGGTAGCGTCGCCGGCTTTTCTCCATGAAGGTCGGTTTAATGCCTGAGAAGTCACATCAAAAACACCTTTAGATATTAGATAAATTACTGGGCAGGAGCCATAATCCCAGTTTAACGTTTTCCCTCGTCTTCATCTTTCTTATTCCCTCTGAGGTGCTTCCAGCTCCAGCTCCTCTTGAGGCTGGTCCTCCCACACCTCGAGAACCACTGGTGTATAAACGGTGAGGACATGAGATGGAAACTCACTCACCTCCGGACCTTCTCATGATGTCTCCATGGAAACGGGGCTCTCAGTGGTGGAACAGCAGAAGATGAGAGGCTCCTGAAGGGCCTGGAGCCCTCGGCACCGCTCGACAGGAGAAACACATGGAGGAGACGGACAGCAAACATCTCAAAGCATTTTATACATGCAGCAGGCGAGCAAGGACACACTTTTTTATTTCCACTGCACATCCTCAGTGAAGTCACCAAAAAGGGTGAAGCAACGTAGAATATTATTTTATATTATAGATTCTTCAAAGCTGCCTGTTCCCACGGTCACTGTAAAGTGAAACCATTTCAGGAGACTTCATCATGAAACTCAATAGGGGAAGGCCAAGGGTTTGCAGCAATGTTAACGAAGCAAAGGAAACTAAAATAAAAAATGTATATGGAGCTTTTTGTTTTACCCTTTGGTACATAATTCTACATATCTGGCTTCATATATTTCTTTTTTATATTTATCAGATTTTTTTTATTAAGGACTCAAAGATTTACAAATTATCTTATTAAAAAAATATAATAAGTGTCAAATCCAGATGTTATCAAAAATGAAATAAAGGCAAACAGTTAAAAGACAATAATTATGTTGTATGATGTTTTCAGTTTTATCTGTTTATTACTTTCTACATTCTCAAGAAAAAACATTGTATGTGAAGGTCTTGTAAAAGGTGCACATTCCTGGTGAATGGTCCATCACCTGCTCATCTCCATGCAAATGTCATCGCTTTGTAGGGATGTAACAATAACTGAAATCTGGTGACATCGTCTGGTCAAAGGTCTCACAATAATATCATGGACCATCACAATATATCGAATCCCAAGTCTCTTTGCTTAAATGAATAGTTCTGATGCAGAAATAGCTAAAAAAAAAAAAACAGAGAACTACATAGACCATGATCCTTTGCTCCGTTTCAGTGCAGACGACATGAAGAAGTAACTGTTCTAAGCACTTTGAAATCTTCATTCTTTGGATTAAGTCTTGTGAAGCATTTTTAGAGGAAAAAGGACCAGATTCACAGTTTTGTGCCTCCACAAAATATTGTAATAAAAATCGTAATATCGTGAGCTTTCCCATGATATCGCTATAAATATTGTACCGTGAGGTTGATGATATTGTATCGTGAGACTTGGATTTTGCTACACTCCTATTGCTTTGTCTAGAATGTTCCATAGTACAGATTAAACACATCTATCACCAAGGAGACAAGCACTACGCTACATTACAGTTCAGATCTGTGGAGAGCCGTCTTTAAGTACCAGGTTTAGTGTATTTTCACTTTCATGGTTCATCATTTTAAGAAACATTGTGTCATGTGAAACTTGAATTTCCCTCAGTCGATCTCTCTCATACTGTCGGATTATAAGGAATATTTGAATAGTACTAAATTATTTATTACAGATAACAATATAGAAGTGTTTGTCCACTGAGCTGAAGGTTGGTGGTTCGAATCCCACTCTCTTGGTTGAGCAGTCAGATCCGTTGACCCACAGGTTGGCCCACAGGTCAGTGGTGCGATTCCAGCTCCCACAGATGAATGCTGTCGTTTTGTCCTTGGGCAAGACACTTAAACCTTCTCGCCCCCAGTGTCTGCGTACACTGGGGATGTATAAAAAGGTGACAATTTACCATTTACCCATACCTCAAACTCTACTAAACAAAAAAAATTAAAAGGTGCACAATGTAACGTTTTGGTTGGGAGTCTGCCCCATGCTTGTTTCTATGGAGATGTCGTTGCTCTGCCTAGAATGTTCCACAGTATGACATTAAACAGCTCTACTTTACATTTATTCAATTTGTGGTTTTATAGCTCAAAAATACTTAGAAAAACAGGCGTTCTGACTGTGAGCAGGGTCGTCTCTCCACAGATCTGACATGTAACTCACTCTAGTTTAGTCCCCATGACGATAGAAATGTTTAATGGCATACTGTGAAACATTCCAGACAATGCAATAACATCTTTTGACGGACCCTCCACCAGAACAGTTACACAATGCAGCTTTAATTTCCAATCTAGACCCATGCGAGTGAAGAAACAAAAGCCAGTTGATGTGGTTGAATCATACATTTATTCATTATCATGTACAAAGGATTTCCGGTGGTACAAAGCTGTTGTAATACTCCGGTGCTCACCCTTCTGTCTGGTTTATTGCAGTAAAAAAAGGAAATACCGGCATGGTCGAGAGGTACTTTGGCAAATATAAATTATGAGTTAAGAAGGCAAGCGGACGACTCGCGTGATGCTGTGAGAGGGGACAAAACCTCCACGAGGTCATAAAACGTCATAAAAATAGTTTATTTAAAGAGCTATAAGCAGAGGACACAGAGAGGCCTGGGTCTGTGTCTGTCTGTACAAAAGCACCACACACTGTAGAGACGCTGGCCCAACTGACGCACATCTGATGCAATTTAAACACACACGAGTGCATATGGGGTGGAGACATGGATCATGGACTCACGCAGACATTAAAAGCCCCTATATTACACCACAATAGACTCTTGTGAGCTTTAAATCATGTTAGAATGTGGTTTCCTCGTCAAAAACAGACCTGGAGTTGTGTTTTGTTTCATTCACACATGTCTGAGTAATGTAGTGGTAGTTTAAGTGAACCTTTTACCTTTAGTTTAGTTCAGAAGATGGGAAATTCCAGCGCTGAAATTATCCAAGTGATTCTAGTGAAAGTGCGTGGAGTTTAAAAACACAGTAGAGCAGAGTGTTTTCTGTTTGAGAGAAGAATTAAGCAGGATTTTACATTTGTGAATGAAAAAAAAACACAACTCCAGGTCTGTTTTTGACGAGTAAACCACATTAGAACATCAGAAAATAGTGTGATATGAACCTTTTAAACTAGGAGAAAGACAACGTGTAAATATATGGTTTTATATGTAAATCGTTTATCAGATTCACTTGATTAATATTGTTTAAAATGCATAATTTGCAATAATTAACTGAAAAAAAACCCACCAAGTAGTATCCCTGTAATGCTGTGGGTACTGTAATGCTAGTGCAAAGTGACAGGGCAGATAAGAGATGGAGATTAACAAAGACATGTCAGTAACGCTGGATAAACCAGATAAGGAATAAGATAAAAAAAACATTAAATAAGTAAAACGATTTGTTGCTATTGTTGCAGAGAAATAAAGATTCCAATGAAAGCATAAAGTGTAATAATTAAAAAACAAAGCTCATTTTGTGATAAGCAGCTAAAGAAATGTACCCGTCACGTTCATGTTTCAAAAACTTAAACCTCGTATGACAGGTTTTGAAGATTCAGATTTTAACTTTTTGATGTACATTTAAATGACACTTTTACACAAATCAAGAAGCAATTTGTGAAGAAAAGCTGCAAAATACGCTGAAAATGACAGGAAGTACAGAGTTCTGCTTTAGCGATTCCCACACTGATGACGTCACACTGGGGAGAATTCTATCCAAAGTTCGGCACAATTTACCCACAAGAAACACGCTTCTTTCTGATACTTAGATCTGAGCCATGTTTACACCCCAAATTTCATGCGTCTATTGTAAGTTAATGATAAAATAACTGTCAGTTGAGACAATCTCTCCTGTATCGTGACTGGTGGTGCATGTCATTTACATTTATATATATATATGAGCCCGTTCGTTTCAGACATAAGACCATTCCCTAGCACAAACTCACACAGCGCAAATGGGCACGGGGCACTCGAAACAACACATATGGCAGAAGGGCAAAGGGCAGAGGTTGAATAAGAAGAGAGGACCTGGGGTGAGCCGGAGACCACACTGAGCAGCCGAAACAGCAACAAACTCCGACAAATCGGGTTATCCGCCAAACAGCCCACCTTCATTCCAAAGTATTTAGTACGAAAATCCAGTTTGAAGAGCTAAAACGACGTAGTTTCTTGATAGAACGCTGTATTTGATATTCTCATAAAAACTTAAAACGCAAAAGCAACAGATGCAGTTCATTTCACGATCAAATCTCGGCCCAGGCCTTTCCCAGTTCCGTCGGCGGGTTCTGAACGGTTGGCGCGTTTCCCCGTTCAGTCCGTCGTGTGTTCCTTTTAAAAGCCGGGAGTGCGGACCTACCTCGGGGCTGTACGGGCGCGTTTGTGGGCGTGAGACAGAGGGCGAGGGTGCCACGGGTAGGTAGATGGGTGGGGCGTGTGCGGTGAGCTGGGGGCGGGTGACACGGGGCGGGGCATCAGAGGTATTGTTGTAGAAAGTGCAGCAGCATTATCTCGTAGTGCTCTCCGGACTCAGGGCAGCGGATACTGTGGCGCTCGTTGGGATAAACCTGAAATAAGCAAAATAAAAAGCACATTTACAATTGATAGAGGAATTAACTAGGTCTGTCACGATATTTACTGTAGCCACATCACTGTTCTGTATCACTGCTTTTGTGGCTACCAGGGTCACGCACTGAGCACGGTCTGAAACTTCTTGTTTTTTCACCTCATCCTGTCACGGGATTTTAACCATCTAACAAATGCAGCATGTGCCGTACAAGGGACAATGAGTAAGGCACTGTTGGATCTTGTGAAATAAGCTGTTTGTGTTGGCCGTATCCATGGAGACTGTGCAAGAGTTAGTTAAGAAGCTAGCTATGGTCATTTGAGATGCTGGTTTAAGTTTAAGTTTCTGCTCTTGGGTTATTGTGTCAGCGGCATAAATTAGTTTCAGTATTATCGTCTATATTTAGTTCAGCACTATACCTTAAAATGTGTTATCATGACAGACCTAGAATTCACTCACTGCCAGCTCAGTCCTTGTTATCTTGGTCTAAGTGATCAGTGGTATAATACTCCCTACAACAGAAGCATTACCAGACTGGAATGGATAACACCATGATAAAATCTTGAGCGTTCATGTGTGATGTACAGATGTAAATAAACTTCCTTCTTAACTTATAAACTCATCTTCTCTCGTTCTCCTGCGTTAGAACTCCAGCCTCGTGTGTTTCAAAGATTCCATGAAACAGATAAACCTCAGTATGACAACAGGAGGAACAAATGCACAAATGTCACACGGTGAAACTTTCCTTATTTCAAAAGCTCCGCCCTCTACACGCAATCTGTCTGCCCGGCTTTGATTTGTCGGCACGTGCTGTATCGGCTCATTTCCAGCTGTGTGAGCCACAGACGCTGATGCAGACAGAGGAGCAAAGCGGGTTATCAAAGAGCACAGGGCACATGTGTGGGGCCTATCGTATGATAAGCTACAACGCAACAACAATCATTAGTACTGGAGAAGTAAAGTTTATCTATCTGCTATCATCATGATGTGCACAGTGGTGGTGCCACATGCTTCTCTCTATGGAAATGTAATCTTCTTGCCAGGAGTGTTCCACAATATTTAAGATACACTTTATTGTAGGGAACAGTCCATTCAAAACCATATCTCCTCTTCTATGGTGACAAATCAATCAACTTTTAGAAAGAAATCTGCTTTGAGTGTTCAGTTGAGATAAACTCACATTCCTAAAGAAAGATGTTTTTGCCAACTTTTATAGCTCCATAATCTGCAGTGAGTTATGGGAGGGCAAGTATAGACCTAGTTTGTCCTGAAAATACTGTGAGGAGCGCAGATATTCACGCTTGTGTGTCCTGCTGTCTCTACACGCCAGGAACTGTTGCCCATAAAACTGTGAAAAGAGCTGCACTCCGAATACATTTAACGGTTCAGGGGAGAAGGGCTCAACTGGCTTAACTATCACATGCAGATATCACTTCATTTTGCTCCGCTTCTACTTTGCATTAACTTAAGTAAAGGTCCCGTATTAGACTGTTTTCTGATCTGTAAGAATGTTGTTTCCTCATGACAAGCAGAGCTGGAGTTGTGTTTTGTTTCATTCACACATGTTTAACACACAAACCCATGTGGTAATACAGAAAAAACAACATTCTAACATGACTTAAAGCTCATAAGAATCCTTTTTGTGTAATACAGGACCTTTAAGAGCTAGTTTCATTCATTGTCAGTTCTCAAGAGGAGGAAATTTGCAAGTCATCTCAAACACAGCACAAACCCACCTGCAGCTGGTACGGTTTCCCTGCGCGGATTATCTGTGACACAAGGAAGTTGGTGTGGAAAAAGTGCACATTCTCGTCTAAAAACCCATGAAGGATCAGCAAACGGTTGGGCCTGAAAGAGACAAGACGGAGTTCAGGTTGTAAAACGGCGTCAATCTTAACCTTGACATGAACTCTGGACAGATTGCTCAACACAGGAATTGTAAACCTGAAGCTACATATTTCCTCTGCTGTGGCATGACTTGGGCCTGCAGGCTGTCCGTGCAGCGCTATACATCCAGTATTCAGAACTAGAGCTGTTCATATCGCCAGCACAGTTTTTTTTTTATATAACATAGCTTGTTCTCAGCTTTATAAGACCAACATGACGAGACTATTGTTGTCAAAAGTACCAAACATCACATACTAATAGAAATCGAGCACTTCTCTCTCCTCCTTTCTCACTTTAAACTAAAGGCCACTACACGCTACAGGATTTTTTGGTCTTAAACGATTTTTAAACCTGGAACAAAATGTGCACACCACAGACACGAGGAGAATCTTAGAAGACTAAAAATCTCCAATCACAAACACTGCAGTGGGATCTGTGTGTGGACCACAGGATATAAAGCTGTGAGCGCGATGGCGTCAGCCGTTTCCTGTCTCCAGTAAAACCACTCGCTCTGAGACTGAAGTGTTCAAAGATCAGAGCTCAAGTCAAAACTGTGTTGTTATTATTTGTGAAATGTGGAGCAATACTTCAGATACAGGATTTTTAAAGCAGAAAAGAGGAGATAAAGTCCATAGGAAGTAGAGTCTCGATCACTAATCTGCAGCTTCACTGTGCGCTGTGTGGATGTAAACAAACGTGAGGAAACACTGTCTTTTTACTTTTAAAGAACACCTCAAATTGGATTAATAGCGTAGTTTTGTGGACTGGGGTCATTATTTGCGGAGGACAATTTCTATGGATAATGTGGATCAGATGCTACACTTTAAATGTAGCACTTTACATTAGGTGAGTAATAAAGTCTTTATTTTCGCCGTATCCTGAGTTTGTTTGTTGCGTCTCTGTATTCGTCGCTCCTCTGCCCCTGACGCTCTGTTTTATCGTCTGTTTCCGTAGCGTTGCTGATGTTTGGTGGTTCTGATCTGACACTGACACCACACATGAGGAGCAGCAGCTTCAAAATTGCACACCGAGACGAAAAGTCGGGTCACGGCTCCCCGAACTCGGGAAGAAATTGCAGCCAAAATTGGGTAAATTCTCCTGTAGTGTGTGGCGGCCTTAAGTGATGTATGAAGAAGGCCTAAATAACTCTTTGTGGATCTTCAAACCATATTTAAGTGGAAAATACTGGCTGTGTGCAAATTAAACATGCTTATTTTTTCATGATAATTTTACGTAATCTTTTTGCACAAATTTAAGCGCTGATTATTTGTGTCAGTATTGGTCCTATCACTACAAAAAGGAAAAAACTGGAGGAGAGATTAAAGTGTTCTCTGTCTGAATATGTGAGCTACAAGTCTCTGCGTGGAGGCGTCTTTTAGCTACAGCTGCTCAAAGAAACGCAACTTTCCAGAACTTAGGGATCCAATTTCAAGGATAAAATTTCGTGGCATGAGATCTTGCCCCTTCCTTATAAAAAATAAAATAAAATATAATGCCACAATTTATACAGAATAGTTTAATGGGCCGTACTCGCTGGGCAGTTTGTCCACGTGCAGAGCCACAGAGCCCTCCTCGTAGCCCTGCTGGTTGTTCTCAGGCACGTCCATGTATCTCTCTGTGTATCCTGTGTCGTAGGCCATCCACACGGTCACTGGAGCTCCGGCGATGGCCAGCTGAAACACAACACACACACATCATTAAGACCAAAGATCATATGAACTCCACTTTCAGTTGTTTTCTTGATCTTATAATGCGAGCCCTGCAAAAATCCTTCAGAAGCTCTTTTGAATACAGTGAGGTACAGTTCAATAAAGAGGTGGTTTGAGAGGACAGTTAAAAGTGCATTCACGCATTGTGTAACTTTTCTGGTGGAGGGTTTATCAAATGCTTTTCTTCTTGTTGTTTTGTCTGGAATGTTTCACAGTATGGCTTTAAACCTTTCTATCTTCAAACCAAGTTACAAGTCAGATCAGTGGAGAGGTGACCCCGCTCAGTCAGAATTAGGAGTGTGTAAACATATCAAAATATCTGTATATGATATTGTTTAATGTCATGATACAGTATCGACTTACTACAGTATCGAGAGTTTTTTTTTTTTTAAATATTTGAATAAATGATTGTTATAGCGCTATAGTTTTGTTGTAGGAAACTTGTTTATGCAACACATTTGACATTTTCACTGTTTTGATGATTAAAATGGGTGTGTTTCATATGAACTTTGCAAAAGAAGTGGTTTAACAAAGACTTTTAGAATCACAGCCATGATTTCACCATTATTTTTTTATTGAACCATATCAAATTGATTTGAAATATAGTGTCTCGAATCACAATTGCAAATACATGTAATGTATCGTATCAGCAACTTCTGAATGATACTGAGCACTAGTCAGAATGCCTTTTTTCAGTGTCTAAAACCACCTGTAACTGAATAAACATAACATAGAGCTGTTTAATGTCATACTGTGCAACATTTCAGGTAGAGCAATGACATCTCCATAGAAACAAGCAGGTGACAGACCCCAACCAGAAAGTTACATAGCAAACCTTTACATAGGTTATTTTCCATCTCTGAACAGAAACACTAAAGACCTAAATCAAAAGAGGGAAAACAATAGTGGTAGGTGTGACTCAGGGACAGTTGGCTGCATCTACTGAACTAGCAGACTCACTGAAACTGTAAACAAGTGGGTGTGTTAGTCTCAGTGTGGAAGCAGGAAACACACACCAAAGTTCATGTAGAGGTGCAGATGCAATGTCCAAAACTTTTTACAAAATTTTAGATTACATTTCAGCAGCTCTTCCCTTCAGCTGATAACTTAATTTTTTGTCCAGTTGATAGAACAGCATTTTTTCCTTTATTATTCAATGTAAAATAAAAATGCATGAGAAAAATCATTCTATGTTCACATGCACACCGAAATCTGATTATGATCCAATTTCTGGAACTTATTTCAATGACACACAAACTGGAGAATGTGAGTGACCAGAGGGACCATGTTCAGAAAGAAATCTGATTATTTTGCTGTTTACATTTACATTTTTAATCATTTTATAGCTCAAAAAATATACAGTAATGTCTGAATCTGATTTTGATCGCAGCCAGTGTTCAAACACTAAGCACAGCCTAACAATGACACCATGTGGAGGAAGATGGTATTACAGCATAACTATCTACTATTAAATGGAATGTAATATTATGGTACGTCTTTATGGTACTTTTTCAAATCCAAAACAAATTTTGAATGATAAATGTTCTTGTCTCAATGTTTAGCTAAAGATAGCACATTGCACTATATGCTGTTTGATTTGTAAATACGGATACTTTAGAGCTGAAAGCTTCACACCCCCAGGGAATGCTGATAAGTGAAGGCACTGATCTGTCTGAAGCTCTGTTACTGAAGTTAAACTTTTATCTTAGCTTTGTTTTAACACTATCTGATTAAAAATATTTACAAAAGGAGAGCTGATTTTTGCTGTTTAACAAGTCCTTTTTTAAACACCTAAATGGGACTGTAAACGCTCACAGGCTGCTGAAAATGTGTTGCTAAAATCCCTTTTGTATATTTTCTTGTGTTTTCGGATATTAAAACATTTTTGTCAGTATTTGCTCATGTGTGCATTGCGTCACCATGGTAATTGCTACACATTCCTCTATGGACATGCATGCAGAACCCCCCCGTATGATGTCATTGCAAAGTATCAATCAACATTTCTGTAAAATAATCAGCGAAAAACATAACTGGTAACTGACCTTGAAGATGTTGGGTCTCTGGATGAGCCCCATGAGCGACAGGAAGCCCCCGTAGGACCAGCCGTGAATGGCCACTCGACTCAGGTCCACAAAGTTAAACTTCTGTGCCACGTACTGCAGCCCCTCCACCTGGTCCTCGATCTCCACCTGACCCTGAACACCACACACAACAACTTTAAAAGGGCCCATATTACACTATTTTCTGATCTGATCTGTTGTTTAGTCATCAAAAACATACATGGAGTTGTGTTTTGTTTCATTCACGCATGTTTAACTCACAAACCCTGCATATTTAGGCCCTGTTGCACCTTGTAAGGTCATGTGCTGATACGGGAACGTATCCACTGTTTTAACTCCATTCAAGGTAAAGGTATCTGTTAAGTACATGACATCACAAGGTGGAGCAGAACATTTTGAGCTTTGGTGGACAGACTAATAATATAAAAGGGTAACTGAAACATGTGTGAATGAAACAAAAACACAACTCCAGGTCTGTTTTTGATGAGGTAACAATATTCTAACATGGTTTAAAGCTCATAATAGTCAATCTAGTGTCCCAAAGAAATCTAAGTCTTTCATTTTTACCATTTTGTTTTTGAGCGCTCCTTCGAACTCCAGCCCCCTCTGACAGGACCCCCTGCCGTCGATCACCACCACGGCGTATCCCAGAGAGGCTAGAGTGTTGAGCCGCAGGTACTTCATCCCCTTAAACGTGTTGTTCACTAACTGCACCTACGCACAACAAAGTATTGTATTTACAACCGTTTCTATCATCACAGAGACCAAACCAGACCAAGTTACAGGTCAGATCTGTGGAGAGGAGACCCCGCTCACAGTCAGAATACCTGTTTTTCTAGGTATTTTTGAGGTATAAAACCACCTGTAACTGAATAAATGTAACGCTGAGCTATTTGATGTCATACTGCGGAACATTCCAGGCAGAGCAATGACATACAGTATACATAGAAACAAGCAGGTGACAGACCCCAAACCAAAAAGTTACATAGTGCACCTTTCTGCTCCATTAGCATTAACCATGTAGCATTTGTTCCTCTTGAGATGTTTTTTAAAAGTAAGAACATCTTATTCTAGTAAGAAATTGCTCTGTATGCAAAAGTTCTTCAGTGCATTAGTTCTAGGTTTAGGCAGAGTAAAGGAAAGTCATTTTAGCATCTAGCGTAATTCGATTTTCTCAGCACTTATATTATATTAGGGAAATATTGTGGAGCTGTGTGTAATCCTGTACTTTTGGGCGAATGTTTGCATCTGTTTGGGATAAATATTTAAACACAGGCTCTTGAAAATGCTTTCTTTAAATCCATGTTGTATTTTTTCCTGAGTTCACAGACTATTTTAAAAACATATCAGGCATTGTTTGCTAATGTGTGCATTGTGTCACCATGGTAACTGCTGACCATTCTGCAAAGACATACATGATGTCACGGTCACTGAGTGTCAATCCAAAACAGAGTGGTCCAAACCTGTGGTCCTCCGTAGACAAAGAGCACAGTGGGGTGTTTCCGGCCCGGCTGCAGGTTGTGAGGCTTATACACCATCCCGTAGAGCTGAAAGCCGGACTTCCCCGGAAAGTCAAAGATCTCTGGGGGGTTATAATCTCCGGGGCAACCTGGAGGAACACATACACAAAATAGGCAAAGTAAGAACATGTGGATCTGCTCTTAGGTGTTCCAGTTGATACTTTACAGCTGATGCTGTTGCAGTGTGATGTCACTGTAAAGCATCAATAAAAATTGAACATTTCAGAAGAAAGTATTAATTAATTGTTTGTATTAACACATCATGTTGTTTGCTTGGATTACTGATTCTCACTCAGCCTCTTGGTGAGGAAGGATTAGAGCCATTTCCACATCCTACTGAGGCCTGTCTGGAGGATGCCCCAGATCAAACTGACTGTCCTTGGTCTAATCGTGATCAGACACTGAACTCTGCCCTTCACCCAACGTTATGGACTAAAATAAGCTTACAGATACAATACCAAAAGTAAAACGTGTGCCACAAAAGTGTTAATTTTCATGATTAGTTGCATTGTGGATTCACTGAAGCCATCAAAACTAAATGGACAGCTATAGACTGTTGAAAAGAAAAAATAAAATCAAAATGACTCCAAACTTGTTTCACATTACATTTACATCACAAACCTCAAGGGTTTGCAGTGCAATTTAATTGAGTTACTTAATTTTCTTTGCTACATAATTCAATCTTGTACCATATATTTGATGTCTTCTGTAAGTATCTAAAATGTAGAAAGTACTCCAGTAGTCCAAGAGAAAAACCATTGAATAAGAAGATGTGTCTAAACCAGTGGTTCTTAACGTGGGTTCGGTGAGTCGGTCTCAGGGTTTCGGCAGGGGTCAGACACATCCAACTCATATGATTCATGATGACATGCCCCGTTTGGCTGTTACTGGCTGCAGGAAATTTTGTGCGCACAATAGTCTTGTGACTGTCGTGATGGTGTTGTGTAATTTCTTTTTTAATATTTTCCCTTCATACTATGTCGAGAAAAAAAAAGTGGTCGGAAGAATATGTGCAATATGGATTCACATGTGGGCACTAAGAAAATGTTGAATGTGAAAACAACATATTTTATTTTTCCAATTAAGAAGGGTTCAGTGAATGTGCATATGAAACTAGTGGGGTTCAGTACCTCCAACAAGGTTAAGAACCACTGGTCTAAACATTGTTTGGTAGTTTACATGAACAGCCTTCACCTCAACTCACACTGGCTTTGTTTACACACACACCAAAATTATGACCTGATTTTCAGACATTTCAGATTATTTAAATGACAAACTGCACAGTCTGTGAGTGATTGTTTACAACACATTTTAATCTGCCAAATCTGATAATAACCTGATTTTGAGTGTGCATGTGATCACTGCAAATGCCACAAATAAACTACAACAGAAGAATTCAAATGGTAGAATCTTAATCTTTACCTGGGGACTCCATCATACTGGCCCAAAACTCGGGCACCAGGCTCAGCGGGTCGTCCTCACTGCTGTTCAGTTTGTACACGTGGACACAAGGGGGTGTGCTCACATTACTGTAGTGGCTAATGAAGAAGTCAAAGTTCTAAAAGAGAGAAAACACAACACAAATCCATGGCCAAAAGTACAGTAAACAAATTTCAGTCTACACAAAAACGTCATATGGAGACATGCATTGTTTTGGTCTTTTTTGCACATCAGCTTCAGTGTTTATTTTTGAACACTTTCTGACCACGTATTTGTCTGAGATAAGAGTAGGGCCCAGACTACACATCTTTGGAAAGACTGGCTCCAAATGTGTTTGCATGGCAGCTACATACTTTCCTTATACGGTAAAATGTTTGATTATGAAGCAAATACAAACATCCTGTGTAATTCTGCTGTTTAAAAAGCAAAGAAGAAACTTAATTCTGTCAACTGGACAATAGTTTTTGCTCGTAGACGAAAAGGTTTGCCCAGTGTCAGAAGGTTTGAACCAACTGGATGTCAGAATTGAACCTGGAAACCCAAATAATACTCGAAATAATACTTGTGAGGATGGTTCTGCTTTCTGATTGATGTTTTGGTTCTCAAGATGATTAGCCAATCTCTAACAATAAAGCGCTCGGCCTTCATGTCCAGTGTTTTTGTAACTAAGAAGAAATCAGCATTATGGTTATGAGAAAAAGCTATATTTGATTTAAACATGTTTTCCTTGTATCTGGGGACACCAGTTCATGGAATTTAAAATCAGAATCTTACAAACAGTTCCTTTAAGCTACCACAGCTAATTCACGCCTTGGTATCAGGTCAAGATAAAGATGAAGATTAAGACTGAATTTACTGTTTACTCACACACAAAAACAAGATATTTTTTCCCAGAACCCTTAACGCTGCGTAACATTTCTAGTGGAGGTTCTGCCACCCCCTGTCTCCATGGAAATGTTATTGCTTTGTCCAGGATGTTTCACAGTATACGTCAGGGGTCTCCAACCTGTAGCTCAGGAGATACCAGTAGCTCTCCAAGGGATTTCTGAATTACACATATTGTGCTGAATAAGTCAAATTTGTTTAATTAAATGCCTTAAACCATTTTATATGTATCGTTTTGATGCCTAACATTGTACGCTAATAAATGGATAATGGTTTATGTTTTATAAGCATCTCACTGTACCTTATCTAAGGGTCGCCGTGGCTCTTATATTTTATTTGCTCTTGTGACAGCTAAAACTAGAAGCTCTCTGGCATTTTCGTTTTGTAAAAGTAGCTAACCGGAGGAAAAAGGTTGGAGACCCCTGGTATAGATTAAACCTATCGATTACAAGAGAGACAAGCAGGTTACAGCACTATGCCACATAATTCAGATCTGTGGAGAGGCGCACCTAATCACAGAAGGAGTTATTGTATTTTTGAGCAATAGAAACCAGAGTTCTGCACAGATGAACTGCAAATTTTAATGAAAAGGGGGGAAACATGTTGTGCTGTGTCGGATGCGGATTTGGGTCAGAAGCAGGAGAGCACGGGTCTAATTTGCGGTTTACAAAACATGTGCCAACAAAAAACAGTGCTGTATTTTAGTGAAATGCAAAAATGCCATTGTTTTTACAAGATGATTCAATGTAAAATCCATATGTTTTTGCATGCATGAAATCTCTGCCACTTTTCATTTTCAAACCTTGCATGTGATGTCCTGCAGTGCAAAATTTCGAGGAGCTGAAAGGCAAATTAGCGAGTGGAGAGTATAAAGTTGTGGCCAACACCTCGGCTAAACACAGGTCTGACGGTTTGGGTGTCAGTCTGTATTTATAACGGGTCGGAACGGGTGCGGAATTTTATTTTAATTCTGTCAGAAAAGGGGTTGTGTGTGGTTTGTAAAAATCAGACCTGTGCAGAACTCTGAAACACCCATAATGTATAAATAGATAAGATTAATGTCATAACATGGAACATTCTACACAAAGCAATAACATTTCTACAAAGACAAGTAGGTGGCAGCTCCTCCACTAGAAATGTTACGCACCTCTAATTTGGTATAAAAAATAGCAAGAGGTCAATAAATATAAAACATTGTGATATAAAAGCTAACTGCTGCTGAATGCCCATTTTAAAGTCCATACCTGACTAACTGAGCAGCTGTGTGAGAAGCCGGGTTTGGTTAATCTGACCACTTCCCCTGGACAGTCATAGCTCACTACGTACAAGTGATGCTCCAGGGGCGTGTCTTTGGTGCCCTGGAAAAACACCACTTTGGTCGTCTCATTCACCCAGATCTAAGAAGGAAAACACACAAATGAGCAATTATTAGGATACAGAATATGATCAGACAAATCCAAAATGCAAACTACGTGTATTAAAGGGGCTGCACTAGATTTTTCATTCAAAACAAGTGAAATATGTTTTGATATAGTACAGATATTAGCTTTGTCCTGATACGGACATTTCAAACTTGATTTAGGTAGCAAGGAATAGACTTAATAGACAAGTCAGAACATTCTTCGGACTTTTCCAGTATCGATACCTGCTCAAACAAATACTAGTTTCGACACTAGTTTTGGTATTGATTACTATCTGATTTTCAACACTTTTGACAACTTAAACAGATATTTTGTAAAAGCAACTCTTAGGGTCAAAACGAGACAGTTATTTGCTATTTAATTATTATGTTTTTATCATCCATGAACCAGGAAGTAAAGCAGATGTGCTGTTAGCATGCTAGTTGCTCCACTTCGGTCTCTGAAAGTTGTGAAAAGGACTTACAAAGGACAATCTCACTGCAGTGAATAATTAAAGTAAGTTTGGATCGCTACAACATTTTAAAATGAATTAGTTTTGTCTTTTTTTTTTTTTAAACAAATTTAAGACAGTAATAACCAGGTACAGATAATTGTAGTCATCGTTTTACCTTTGAACCATGTCTTGCCAAAACTTCCCACTCCCCACAGGTCAATGTAACCTCCTCCTTGATTGCACATGTAAAATCTCCTGGAAAAAACAAACAGCATTGTCAGTTAACATAATGGGATTAGTAGTAGTAGTACTTTATTCGTTCATTTTACAACATTACAAAACAAAACAAAACATAGACTACAACCCCATGGATCATGACCGAAAGGGTTTAGGCTGAAGTACAAATATTTATAATCCTAACCCTATTAAACAATGACAGAATTCCAATAAAAAAACAGCATATGAACAGCAAGTTTACATTTACAATTTCACTTGCGACTACTGTATTGACACTTTGCAGTGACATCATGCTTGGGGCATTCTGCCTGTATGTGTATAACAAAATTTCAACAGCTAGTAACATAATAATGATACCAGACTTACCTTTTGAATGCTGGTAACCTTCTGTCCACCGATAACACCGCGGTTGAAACAGAGATGTAATTTTATACAAATGGCTAAAGCCCGTTTTGGACTCATTGATCCAAATGAAGCTAAACTCCTCCTCCGACGTTTGAATAAAAGGATAAAATATGTCATGGACCTGTAAGAAACAAAACACAAACCGCATTTTTGAAAGTTACTAGTAGTGCTGTCACGATACTAAGATTTCAAACACAATTTTCGATTCTTTTGACAACTCTAGCTACTAAACACCAATTCAGTGACATTTGATGAAGTCGTACATTGATCCAGACGTCTGTGGTCTCTTCGTAGATGATGTAGGGTTGCGTGTTGGGGGGTACAGTCTCTACGTGCTCCTGTCGTACTGTGGGGTCATCTGTAACGGGGATGAACAGAGCGGGAGGGAGGAGGACGAGCTGCAGTTTCCTCTGACTGCGGTCCAATAGCACTGCCCAGCCACTAGAGGGAGACAGAAGATGAAAATGAAAAGGTGCGCTGTGTCACTTTTCAGTTGGGGGTCCATCACTTGCTTGTTTCTATGGAGATGTCATTGTTCTGCCTGGAATGTTCCACAGTACGACAATAAACAGCTCTACCTCATGTTTATTTACTTAAAGTTAGTTTTACAGCTCAAAAATACCAACAAAAAAAAAACAGTTGTCTGACTGTAAGCAGAGTCACCTCTCCACAGATCTGACCTGTAGCTTGGTCTGGTTTGGTCTCCATGAAGATAGAAAGGTTTAAAGCCATACTGTGGAACATTCCAGACAAAGCAGTGACATTGTGCTTGTGTCTGCTAGGGATATGTTTTTCACACAATTCAATACGTATCTCGATACACAGGCTATGATATCGATTCAATTTCAATATGTTTTAAGACGCTGAGGAAAACTTATGAGACAGAAAGCCGATGTGAAGCCAAAAAAAGTGAATCTCTTTGTCATTCCTGGATCTATCAACGTAAAATAAAAAGTGGCTGAAATATAAAATCCACCTCTTTAGAATATTTCAGCTACAGAGCAGTTTTCTGTTACATCTGAGAAGGACACTGCGATAACTGACAACAAAGCGTGCATGGAGGGACACGTGCATATCAACATGTGCGTCGAACGAACACGTGTATCAAATCGTGAGACTAGTATAGAATTATTCAATATTAAATCGAATATCGTTGCATCCCTAGTGTCTGCTATTTCGTTATAATATACGACACCTGTGGATTCTTATGTTATAATTTGGACATTTTAAATATTCCTCTAAAACAACTTAAAGGGGATCTCCGGCACGTTTGAAGCTAAAGTCCATTACTAGAGATAGTCGAATACTGTCAAAAGCCAAAAAACGGCACAGAATCGTGGCTGTTGTAAGATGGGTTAAAGTGGTGTTAAGCCTCTTCAGTGTGAAGCAAATTGGCGTTTTACGTGGAAGTTAAGAACTTGCCCCCATCACTACACTAGTTTGTTGCCTTGACAGACTCACTGCCACAGTGAGATCTCCGCCAAGGCAACATTGATCTGTGCCGTTTTTTGGCTCCTGACAGAATTCCACCACCTCTAGCAACGGACTTTAGCTTCAAACAGGCCAGAGTTCCCCTTTAATAAAAGAAACAAGTCCACTGATTTTTCATTTTAGAAAACTGGTGCCCAATGGGATGTGACTTAGCCGTAAACGTCATCACAACAAAGAGCAGTGCAGCTGTCAGCACCGCCAATGGATAGCTGTAGATCAGACTTGTTGTTTTTTTTTCATTTGTACCAAAACGACATGTATCGCTGAGAAAAGTAAGAGCAATGGGCCTGTGGAGGTAGCAGTAAAAGCAGTGGTCTTGATGTCTTGAGTACAGGAGAATAAAGTTTACTCAAACATCCATCAATCACTCTAGACATAACCTTTTAATCAATTATAACGATTAAACGCTACTAAAAGATTTTGCTTAACATGTCCCCTTCCAGTGCACAATAATGACTCAAAAAATACCACATCAATAAGCTACAAATAGAAAAATATAACATTAACAAGGCATCTTAGAAAAAGGCAGACGTCACTCACTATTTTCCGTCACTAGTCCATCCCACTCTTGCGATGTATTCAGTCCCAGGAAACAAGGAGTTGAACGGGACCACTAGCTCTTTGTCTTGTGTGCTGATAATCTGTAAAGACGTATTTTGAGATGATTTAAAAATGCATTTCATTATGATGATTAAAACCATAACGACTTGTCACTTACTCTTCCTTGATGGTCTGTTTTGATCTCTGCTAATTTGAGGGTTGCCTGAGGATTTTTGCTTCCTGAAATGAAATAAAACAAAAGTATAAATTTGCGTATAAACTTCAGAGTGTGCTGGCAGTGTAGAGGTAATGCAGATGAATTTCCTTTGGGATAAAGAAATCTAATCTATTTATCTATCTGTAACATCACATTCACATTCTCTATAAGTTCACGTCTATAATGTAAAAGAGCTGCTACACAAATATAAAAGTCAACAACTATGCCAAATATTTAATTTGTACCTGACACCTGAAACAAGAAAATCAAGTAAACAGTGATAAAAAAAACAACAAAAGGGACACTGCAGTCACAAGGGACATTCATCACCTTTCTTTCTGCATCTGTGTGTGAGATGAATTGTTGTCGGGTTGAATTGTCACCTGACAACAATTCATCCTCCTGTATCGTTAGCCAACAAGCTCACTAACCTCTGCACAGGCAAACAACAACAGAGAAACTACTGTCAGTTTCCATTTTGTCGTATAAAGCTAAATTAAGCTTAAAAAACCCTCCATGAACACAAGTTAGGCCAAAAAAGCAAAGAAACGCATTTTGTCTGTTAAAGGGCCCGTGTTATCCTGCAAATCCTGCAAAGGTTTAAGTTTGGAGTTCTTGTCTCAAAAGGAAAACACTCATTTAACACTTACAATTGTGGGAAAACTACAAGAGATATCAATGCCATTTTTGCTGTGCGAGTCAGGGCTGTGGACCTGTACAAAATACACTTGGAATCTTGGTTCTATCAGGTTCTCTGCCAAAGTTATAAGCATTTTCATTTTTTATTGCACATTTATAACACATTTTCAGTGGCTGCAGAGCACAATTAGACCAACTATGCAATCCTGCCTTATATCCTTTTAGTGATGACGCATGCTCGGTTGTGCACACATCTTGGCAACAGAAGTAAGGCAGAACCCAGCAGCTCGTCCAGCTCTGTGAAAGGATGATCGTCAAAAGATCGCAAATATTTCCTCAACAAGCTGAACTCTGACAAACGGTGTCCGACTGCCAGATCCTTGTGCGATCAGAGAGTAAAACTTTAAAACTTTAGTCCACCGGTAGAATATGGATTCTGACAAACGCACACAGAACCAGACATTTTGGTGCTGGAAATGTTTTTATCTCCATCTTCTTCTGTCCGTGTTCAGTCTGAATGAAGCAGAAGGAGCAGCTTTTTTTTATCACTTCCGCCCTAAAAGAGTTTATAGAAGTGAATGATGTTCCACCTTGTGATGTCATGTGGTAATACACTAAGCATTCTGTGTTTCTGAAATCATTTGGATAACTTCAGCCTTGGAATTGCCAATCTCCACTGAACAAAAAGTAAAAGGTAGCCACTTCATGATATCACGAGGTGGAACAGAACATTTTGAGCTTTGGAGATGTAGACAGACTAATAATAAAGGTTTACTCAAACATGTGTGACTGAAACGAAACACAACTCCAGGTATCCAGGTTTTGAGGAGGTAACAACATCCTAACATGACTTTAAAGTTCACAGTCAAATCAAAGCAATGGACCTTGGGGGACCAAGCCTTTGCCATTCCTGCCCTGTGGAACTCTCTCCCCCTTCACATCAGAAACTCTGACTCACTTAACACCTTCAAAAAACTGCTCAAAACACACCTTTTCCTCAGAGCCTACATTCCCCACACATGACTGCTCCTCATTACTGTTTTGTCTGTCCTGGTCTTGTTTTAATGTTACTTCATTGGGTTAGGTAACACAAGCGTCTTTGTGTTACAGTGAAAAGCGCTAACCAATGTATTATGATTATGATTATTACAAGAGTCCATTTTGCGTCATATAGGACGTTAAAGATGGCCATAGTTCTGCCTCAGTGCCCCACAGTCTGAATGTGCATGTTTCAGATGTAATGCCGTCAGTGTATAATCTCTGTAGCGTGGGGCTGACCTGTGCGTGGGTATCTGTAGGCGTCTGCTTTTCGTTCCTCCAGCGCTGGCGAGGGCACGTGGATGATCTCTACATCCGTCTCATCCACCTCCTCGTACAAAAGGTGCACTGTTTTTCCTCCATCGTTGTCTAAGGTGGAGAGACAAAACACAAATTAAAGATGTTCTGGAACCTTGACACATCTTTTCAAAAGGCATGTGCTTCTTGTATTTATTTAGCGGTTTCTGTTTTCTCTCTCAGCTGTTACCTTCCCCAAATCAAAACCACATCTTACCTTCTACAGCTGAGGGGCTCCACCAGTACCCAGTGAAGCGGTCAAACTCCTCCTGAATGACAAATGTCGCTACACCTGCAGATTTGGGATCTTCTTTGACATTATCTAAACCTAAAAAAAATAAAATAAATTATAATTATTATTGTTTTATTTTATTCAGACATGTTTAACACACAAATCCTGCGTTCTTTTCTCAAACTTTTCTCTTCCTTGTAATGTCATTAAAGCTGCGTTCAGATCGCAGTGTCAAAAAACACACTGGACGCCTCTAGTTGGACGCCGTTGCATTTGAGTTCAGATGCCCCTGATGCACGTCTTGGATGCCGTGGACGAACGGGAGAAAAATACTTTCTTTAAAAAAAACCGCACGTCCAGGGCATCCACTGCGGTCTGTGAGTGCCCTGTTTTCCCGGTCGAGAGAGAGTCTTTAGTGTATTTACTACACTAAAGATAATAAATACTTTAGTGTAATACATCAGTGGAGGCGATCGGCTCGGAAGTTGCTGATATATATATATGTATACTCCGCTAATGACACGTGTAAATTTGTTGTTATTCTGGGTATTCTTCTTCTCCTTCTTCTTCCAGGTAATAACATCACTATGTCACTGAATAGTAGTCCCTGATTGGTTGATGCTGTGCAGCTGATAACACAAGTTCACCCTTACGCATGTCACCATAGACTTTGCATGTGTTTACATGCAAAGTCGTCCGGTCTGAATGCAGCTTAGGTGGTTTGAATATCCTGCTCATTGAAACTGCTTCACTCCTCAGTGCCGCAGCAGATATTAGAGACAACTTCAACCTTTAAATCACTAAATGGCATCAGGGGGTGGTGATAATGACGATTACTTAAACAAGTGTGAATGAAACAAAACACAACTTGCTATATATTACACATCTCTAAAAGCTCACAGTCAGAGTCAGTTTTGCATAATATGGGACAATTAACCAGGACTAACCTTTGTGGCAGAACGTTAGTCTCCTCTCCTCCCCTGTCTTAATGTTTGCCATCCACAAGTCGTTGTTGTTGATGAAGGCGATGAAGTTTTGGTTGGCGGGGCAGATTTTGGGGTCCATGCGCGTCCCTGTGCACTGAGTCTTGATCTCCACAGGCTTGACTGGGGCAGACTGCTAAAACATTAACACTGACTGTTAGATGAGACTAGTCTTAAAATACAGAGACTGGTTTGGATTATAAACTACAAGTAGACCAATATCTTATATCTTTAAATCTCCAGCACATCCGTTATTGTGTTTTGGTCCATCTGTTGCCTAAAGAGTACGTATAAGGTTCTATTTGAACGCGTTAGTCTGAAGAGATAAGTGCAAAAACGTGTCTGAACAGCTCTCTTATAGGTCTGTGATAACAAAAAGGGCTGTGGGTGAGTTGGTAGTACATTTTAATTACAGAATTTGGGGAAAATTACTCAAATCTGTCCTATATATCAGCCCACAAATATCATCAGAGCAATAAAAACAGTCATTATCATCTTATTTCGAATGTATTATACCACTCATATTTTGCTCTTTGTTATAATATTATATTGTGTGAGCGACTGTGCCAAATAATTTCTCTTGTGGATCAATAAAGTTACTCTAAGTCTAAGTACTGACTATGAAGCCGTTGTTGCCTCCGTCTTGGCAGTAGAAGAGACTGTTGCTGGCCTGGAAGAGGAACAGGCCGGTCTGGGGATGGTAGTCGTACGACGTGATCCCGAACGCTCCTAATCGTTTACGTTCCCTCAGCAGCTCCTCTTCTCTCGAGTAAGCTCCTTGGTGTGGCGTGGCCTGAGGAAAGAGCGAAAGAGATATGAGAGTCACACTTTAGACCACATATCGAGGAGCATACATAGTCCAATACCTATGGCACAAATAAGTCCATAATGAAGGTAAACTTCTCTTAAAAGGTCCAATATTACAAAAAAATGGACTCTTGTAAAATTTAAGCCATGTTATAATGTTGTTATGTCATCAAAAATAGACTTGGAGTTGTGTTTTGTATCCTGTATTATTAGTCCGTCTAGATCTATAAAACTCAAAATGCTCTGTTCACACCTCTGTAGTTGTAGTTTAAGTTAGCAGCTACCTTTTTACCTTTAGTTCTGTAGAAATTGGAAATTCCAGGGCTGAAATTATCCAAATAATTCTAGTGAAGGTGTATGGAGTTTAAAAACACAGTGGAGCACTCCCTGTATTATTAAATGACATCACAGGAGAGAGGAACACTACCTAAATCTGCAGGGTTTGTGTGTTAAACGTGTGTGAATGAAACAAAACACAACTGCAGGTACATTTCTGATGTAATAACTTTATAATAGTGTATTATAGCAGAAAATAGTGCGATATAGGCTCATTTGAGTGCAAAACAAACACTATCATACAGACTGAGGATGCCCCTTCACTTTTCCTTCACATTTTATAACAGAGTCACTAATGAAGTGCGTCACATTGTGTCTTGGCTCCTGTGTGAGAGGATCTGTGATGGATGTGAGCTTTCTCAGAACTCTGTGACCCTGTCATGGTGACCTGGGCCAAACATGTGGGAGAAGCTCCAACACAATCTCTTTACAAGACAATGCTAAATATATACAGCCATTCACACTTACTGTACAAGGCTCCCATTACTTTCCACAAATGTATTCAACATATTATTAGAACAGTAAAAGACACGAGTGTAAAATCGTCTGAAGGGGCAACTTAAGGCTGCAACCAGTTTTTAACTTGTTATTCATCTTATTTCGGAAGTTGCTGTGGGCGCCATTGTCATTCAGGTTGCATTATTTTGCATGGGGTGCTGATAGAAAAAGGTTTTATACCAGAAATGTCCAAACTATGGCCCAGGGATCAAATGCGGCCCTCAAAACCCCTGCTGCATTGGCCCAAATTAACATAAATCGTACCTTTTACTGAAAATTTGGAAAATGTATGCCATCATAAGTGAAAAAAACTCATTTAGATGTGATACAGAGTGTTGACTTGTTGGTGACATGAGCATTGATCAACTGACACAAATCAACCAACTTTATATCAGATTTTAGCAGCAAAATGTAGACTGGAGTTCAGATTATGTTCATGTCATCCATACAATTTGAATTTTGTGTTTGAAAAGACAAAATAAAATTGAATCGATCAATATGTGGGAAAATCCCATATTGCCCAGTCCTAGATAAAAGTCAATTTGTTTCTTTCACCATATTTCATTTTATCTCACTTCAAATCAAACAGTATCCCCACACATCTCATCTGAAAGCAAATATTTACTACACTGCAAACTTTGGGGAGTAAAACACAGATGTTCACAAGCTTTACTGACCTGGAAGTGGTCCAGCATTTGTTTCCAGGATAAAACTAACAGGGCCTCTTTGCGAACCTTCTTGGGGATTTCTGAGTAGAGCAGGGAGTTTTCTCTGCTTCCATAAGGCATCCCTGAGAAAACAGACGCACCCACAGTTAACACAACAAACAGGCCCGTGTGTGCACTGCAAACAGGTGGACGAGGTGGAAAATAACAAATACAAATAATATTCACTAGGGCTGGAAATCACTGGGTCCCTCACAGTTTTATACATGATATACAGTAAACATATGATACTATATTGCACTAGATATACTGTAATATATCACTATTTATGAGAATAAATAAATTTTAAAAGTTGCATTGTGTAACTTTTCTGGTGGAGAGGCCGTCAAATCCTTTTCTCCATGGAGATGTTATTGTGCTTTGCCTGGAGTGTTTCACAGTATTAAACCTTTCTATCTTCATAGAGACCAAACCAGACCAGTTACAGGTCAGATCTGTGGAGAGGCGACCCCGCTCACAGTCAAAATGTCTGTTTTTGTAGGTATTTTAGAGCTATAAAACTACCTGTAATTGAATAAATGTAAAGTAGAGCTGTTTAATGTCATACTGTGGAACATTCCAGGCAGAATAGTGACATATCCATAGAAACAAGCAGGTGACGGACCCCAAACCAAGAGGTTACATAATGCACCTTTAACAGTAATTCTTTGTTAAACCAGGTGTAACCAGTAGAATGTGTTTCTTTTCTCTGAACAAACATCACAATTGTAGCACTGTCACCAAATAATTGAGTAAAATGTACAAAAAAAATACTCTTGACAATATATCAATACAAAAGCCCATGATGCCGATACGCATCACATTATTCTATATTTTAGCACAACCCTAATACTCAGGGTTTTTGGGTACATGTACTTTTGTGAGTAGATTTTTAACTGTAATTGAGTATAATTCTATCCATGTAGTTGTAATTAGTTACATATTGAATCATAAGGGTTACTGAGTACTGTACAAGTCCAAATCCACTGCTGTTGATACTTTGCAGCTCACTCATCAACATCCTCTGGGGCTGTGATGTTAACTGGAGGTACTGACTTGTCTGAAGCTCTGTTATTCAAGTTAGACTTTAATCTGAGCTTTATTTGACACAATCTGTTCAGAAAGAGCCGACTTATTTAGAACTACAACAGGTGAGCTGATATGTGCTGTTAAATAAGTCCCTCACACATAAAATTACAATCACAAGCTAGTTTTTCTGTTAGTCACTCTCACATTTTCAGTTGAAATCTGTAAAGGACCGTGAACTCGTATTGAGCACCACCGTAAGAAAAAGTGTCATTTAAATCCATTTTGTGTTTTCTTCTCGACTTTCCAGAAGACCATTTTAAAACTTTTTTGACAGGGTTTGCTAATGTGTGCACTGTGTCACCGTGGTATCTGCAAAACATTTCACCATACCATACATGTTGAACACCCCCAGCGTGATGTCACTGCATCAGTAGCCACAAGCACATAACAGCACTGTATCGCCTGCTGTCACTGGCCAGAGCTCAGAGAATATGAAGATTATGGTTTACTAAGATGCTTCAAAAATTGTGTTAAAATGTAAATAGTAAACAGTACTTTGACCAGTGTGTACATTTTACTTGTAACTGAGTATATTATTAGCCATTAAGGATGGGACAAGACAAAATTTCCACAAGACGAGATAGGGTCCACAAGAACGACACAAGATGAGATTTTAATAACATAGTTTTGATATTTCATTTCATAATTTTCTTTCCATTCTAGTACTGCTTTTTGGAACTGTAAGAGATGCAACTCATTAACACGTGACCCCTTTTTGTCCAGTCCAAATATCAACACTTGGAAAAAAATCTCACAAGATTATTTTTCTCTTGTGTGCTCAATTTTGTGGCAATTTTGTCTCATGAGATCTGGTACCATCCCCATTAGCCATGCAACTACAGTACTTTTACTAAAGTACAAGTGTTGAGTACTCTTCCCACCCTGCATGTGGGAGAAAAGCTGTTTACAGACTCCCAAACCGATAATAAACACAACTGGGTACTCCGTAATGATAACATCTATTGTAATTACTGTGTGGATGGACCGCATCATAGAATTAAAGGTTTTGTGAATACGTCAAGCATCATAATAATAATAGTTTACAGTTGAAAGTTGCTTGCTTGTTTCTGCATTTTAGCATTGACGTTGCTTCATTTTCATTTCTTTGTTTATGTTACATTTTAACATCCAGAAGAACTGACTCTAAGACTGACAAACTAACGCAAGAATCACATTTCAGAACAGGTTTGTACAGATCTAAAGCACAGGGTTAGCACTTTTTATGCAGAATAAGACTTTTATTGTCTGGAGAGGAAATTAAACAAGCAGATAATGGATCCTCTACCAAAAAATTCCATAGTGCACCTTTAAGACTTGTTTACAGCCTTTGTGATTTGCCAGTTGTGACCATTCAAATAGCAACTTCAATTTGATTCCACTTAATCTTGCAACCCTAACGCTGACAAATAAATTAAAAGTGATATTTTGATGTGATGTGTGATAAAGGTGCAACTTTTCTTGTGGACGGTCTGCCACCTGCTTGTCTCCATTGAGATAGTACTGCTTTGCCTTGATTATTCCACAGTATGGAAATAAACTTCGTAATCACAATGAAGACAAGTTAATGGTCAAATCTATGGAAAGACAAGCCTGCATGTGATAAGAATTCATGTTTTAAGGTATTTCTGAGCTGTAGAAACACCTGAAATTGAACCTATACAAAGGAGATACTGTGGAACATTCCAGGCAAAGAACATCTCCATGGAGACAAGCAAGCAGCAGACCTTGCGCTGCAGAAGTTACATAGTGCATTCTTTAACTATTCAAAAAGCCTTTATTGTAGATACTGGGAATGAATCCAGTCCAAACACGGCTGGTACAAAATTGTGAAATGCGGCAGGACATTTCACTAAATAAATGAGATTAAAAAATCGATTTTCAGCTCAAACGTGAACAAAAGAAGTCCAATTATGACATAGAAGGAGCTTAAGTATTATCCAGTTTTCCCACAATACAATTACTTTGACTGACTTAGGCCAGTCACAATAATACTCTATCATGTTACTGTTCTAATACATGACAAGTAGAGCAATTATTTATGGGGGGTTAATATTTATCATGGATACTTTTTTAAATAATGGGTCATTTCTGGTTATTCTTCTGTTCTACTATGAGATTTGAGCTGTAGAGGGTTAAATTATGAACTTCTATGACTCAATATATTGCAGATACAAACTACCTTAAAGTAGCACTATGTAACTCCAAAGGTGGAGGGTCCGCTGCTTCCTCGTCTCCATGGAGATGTTATTTCTTTGCCTGGAATGTTGGCAGTATGGCATTAAACATATCTGCCCTGCATTTATTCAATTACAGGCATTTTACAGCTCAAAAGTACCTTGAAAAACATGAATAATATGTCATTATGTGCAGGCTTGCTTCTCCATAGATCTGAACATTAACTTGTCTCCATTGTGGTAACCAAGTTTATTTCCATGCTATGAAATAATCAAGGAAAAACAGCAGCATATACATGTTAAATGTGTGTAAAGATTGTAATATTTTGTGTATCCTATGTGAATATTTTGTTTATTTTGTCATAAAAATATGGTTAATTGATGTGTGATTACGAATCTGTATAAAGCTGATGTGATGGTACGGTTTAAGAGGGTAAGCAGGGTATTTTAAAATAATACCATGGTTTATGTGTTTCCCCAGCTCTTACTTATTTGAAGATTTACAGCCATTAAATCTGAAAATCATCCGTAAAGTCAACCTTCATTCAGCGCTGTATAAAAACGTAACCAACCATCTTACCGAGGTAGTATAGCCTATGTGAGTGGGGTCCGTTGTCGTCTTTCTTCTGCACAAACTGGAAGTCGTGGGGGGCTTTGTTGGCAATCATCCCGGAGTACTTCCTGCTACAGTGGATGATGTCCCGGAGCCCGTCCCAAGAGTGTTTCTCCACAAAAAACTGCGACGGGACATCCTCCATATCCACCACCTCTGTGCTGTCCGTCAGCCCGTCCACTCCGCTCATGTTTACGCTCACACAGCTGCAAACACACAACAACATAGAGCTTTATTATTATTATTAGCTATTATGATGATGTTTTTATTATGTTTTTATTGTATTAAAGATGCATTGTTACTATGGATGGTTTTCATTTCTCGTTACGCACCCTTCTCTCTAATTTAATGTGTCTCTCTTTTTAATTTTATGATAATTATTTATGTTTTGATTTGTTTGTATTGTAATTTTAATGTCTTTCTTATTCTGTAAAGCACTTTGAATTACTTTGTGTACAAAAATGTGCTCTACAAATAAACTTGTCTAGCCTTGGATAGGTCGTTACGCTGCCTGAAATGTTCCACAGTGTGACATTAAACAGCTCTACTTTACATTTATTCAATTACAGTTGGTTTTATAGCTCAAAAATAACTAGAGGTATTCTGACTTTTAGTGATAAAAAGGTTTAATACCATACTATAAATCATTCCAGACAAAGCAATAATATTTCCATGCAGAAAAGTATTTGATGGACCCTCCACCGGAAAATTGCACAATGCACTCAGATGTGTTTGTTTTTTTTCTCTGTGAAACACTTTGGAAACAGTCTTTGTTTATAAAATGTGCTATAGAAATAAAGTGGATTGAAGCAGTGGTCACTCCAGACACATTTCTACAACTAGGAATGAGCAAAATATATATACACTTCCAGTCAACAGTTTGGACACGTCCTCTCATTCAGTGTTTTATCTTTGTGATATTTTGTTTTGGTCAATCTGCTGCCTAAAAAACTTGCACAATGCTTTCTATAAAACACTTTAATACTTAGAAATAACTGCACAAAACTATACAGCTCTCTTAAAGGTTTCTGGTGAAAACAGGTTTGGGGGAGTTTATATTACATAAATCAGGAAAAATAATCTGCCCTACATATCAGCCCAAAAATATCACCAGCACCAGCCATGAAAACATATAACTCTCGATCCTTACTACTTTCTGCATTTTAGATACATACGGAAGACATCAAATATACGTGATGCCAGGTATATGGAATTATGCATCTGTGCACGGTCTGCATCAAATTATAAAGAAGTGTGCGGCCAGATTGTATGCCAAACATTTTTATCTTCACGGTGATGGCATATCTCGGTTCTGGTCTCTGTTGTGAAAAGCACTTATAAACTCATCACAGGAAATATTTAGGATGCTCTGAATGCATAAGGTAAGTGAGGAATAATTATGGACATCTGAAAACTGTGAAGCATTTAAGCAAAACACACTTTTAATCATCTGCCATTCAAACAAAAAATACAAATTCTGAACTCCACATGTTTTAAAAAGACCCAAGCTGATCATGGACAATTCGATATTACCAGATTTTTAATCGATAATAATAAAAATGTCATCAATCACACAGCCCTATCCACAACAATGTTTAACAGAGTATCCAGGCTTGGTCTCCCCTCCCGTCTAAAACATAAATATTTTAAAATCTATAGAACATATACTGTACCTTTTCCAAATGCCTTCTGATTTGTCACAAAGTTTCACCTTCTTAACTCTATGCATTCACCGGTCGACACTCCTCGCTGACTCTGCAGGAACCAAAACATGAGTCTAAGTTACAAATGAAAACTATATATACACACAATATTTTAAAAATAAAAAAGCTATTCACATATATATTCCAATGGTAGCTTGTTTTCTCAAGTTCTCCCAACTACATTTAGACAACATTGTGCAAATATATTTTAATTAGGGTTGTCAACAGTATCGAAAATAGATATTAAATCGATGATAAAACTAACATCAAAATTACCCAATACAGTACTCACTTGAGCAGAAAATCAAAATGACATTAACGGGTCACAATTTAAGCTTTCCTGAACAGTTTTATAAGACTTTTAGCCGTAACAGAACAAATATAAGATGTCATGGTAGCATAAAGAAAGTAGTATTATTTTGTGTATGAAAATTACATTCTATTGCTAAAAAGAAGCATTTTTTCTTAAATGCGGTAATAAGACTTAGACTTAGATAAACTTATGGATCTACAAGGGAAATTATTTGAACACAGTAGCTCACTCATCACAAAATAATGTAATAACAAAGAGTAAAAATATAAATGGTAATAAATTCTAAATAAGTAGCAAAAAAAGAGAGCAAGAGACTAAGTATTGAGTGAATTCCTTAGTATCTAAATCAAGTTTGAAACATTAGTATACTAATTAAAAATCTATATTTATAGCCATTAACTTTGACAGCAGTATAAATGGAAAATGAATGAATGGGTTGTTCTCTTGAAAAGTAGATGAAATTCAGAGACGCATAAAAGTAACTACAGAAGCACATACAGAAGCCATGATCCCCCTGAGTGAAAGTGAAAGTGTTTTTTGTTGGTCTCCTCCAGTAAAGCGTCTTTGGGTCTCTTGAACAGCGCGATCCAAGTGTTGTGTAATATTATTAGTCTTACTATTATCAATGAATGGTCTTGTGTAAACAGCTGAGAGCCGCTATGAGATGTCACTTTTTCCTAAGCTGACAAACTAAAGAGAGAAACGCACAAATCTGCATGTGAGGTCAGTATACACCGACAAAGGTTTAGGACATGAAACTTCAATTCCCTGAGGTCCGCTGCTTGACCAGTAAACAGTAAAGGGTGTGGATCAGTTGATTCAGGGTTGAAGTAGTAGTAGCTCTGCCTGGCTAGCCCTTATCTTTGTTCTCCACTATATAAAGAACCCGGCAAATTCGTCTCAGGTGAAAAATAGTCAAGAAAACATGTGAAGTGTAGGCAAAGCACAGAACTAAACAGATAAATCTGATGTCATAGTTCCTGGCAGCAGTGCAGGAGCGGCCGGTTGGACAGTGGCTTAGCTCCGTTTGACAGGACAGCTGCTTTCTGTTATTTTCACTCCGGCTAACTCTGCTAGCCTCTGAGAGCGCAAAAATGTTAGCCGGGAGCTAGCTAGCGATTCGGAGGTTTCTTGTCAGAAAAACAGACCCATAGTTCACGGATTCTTTTGGAAAATATAAACATGGGCAAAACACTTACCAATGCGACCGCTGTTAGTCTAATGATGGCCGGGAC
Source organism: Odontamblyopus lacepedii (assembly GCA_034769755.1). Classification (NCBI taxonomy): domain Eukaryota; kingdom Metazoa; phylum Chordata; class Actinopteri; order Gobiiformes; family Gobiidae; genus Odontamblyopus; species Odontamblyopus lacepedii. The sequence goes on along the minus strand of CM068359.1, from coordinate 7,773,170 downwards.
TTGTTTAACTGGGTGTGACAGAGTAAATGAGACGCGTGCTAAAGGCTGCTTCCATGGCCCACAGTGGCCGCTCCAGAATGCAGCAGAGCACCGGACGGAAGCAAGAGGAACCCAGTGTGGAGAGGCGTTTGCGCCGGAATGTTTTAGTGTGGCACTTATTGGACAGCTGCTGCTCAGCTGCTTCATGAGCTGCTCCTCTCCTCATGGATCTCCATGCCTCTGCTGTGTGCATAACGGTATCATGGATCTGTGCCGAACGCTCTAGTTACGTTTAGCGTGGTGCATATTATAAGTGTTACCAAGTCCCCCTTCTAACACATTTTATTTTGCACCTTTAGTATTGGTCATAACAGCCCCTAATATCTTGATATTATGCGTCAGGCTTTTGTGGTGGCACCAGCCTACATGAACACTCAGCCACTAATAGATGTATATAGTCTGTTACTAATGGAAACCATGAGTACTTCTTTTAACTTATGCTCACATAATCGTAGCTCAAATTTCAAAGTTTTATTCACCTTGCATGTATTACGACCATTTATCATGTAAAACCTATTGTAGACAGTGATGGGAAGAATTCTTTTGACACTGCATTTACTTACATAATACTAAATACCTGCATTAAAATCTATTTTGTAACATTCTGATACAAAGGCCAATCAATGCTGCATTCTGAATACTTTTGCAGAGTTGAATTATACTAATGAAAAAAAAGACAATTGGTTTCTCACCAATACTGTGCAACTCAAACCCTAAAGTATTATTTTGATTAAAGAAAAAGTAACTATTCTAAATATCAAAGTAACTGATATAGTTACTCAAAATTAGTAGTAATATTTCTGTACATGTATTTAGTTACTCAGACATTGATTGTGGCCTAGCCATGAGAAAACCATAGACGAAAGACATTTTTGGACCACCAAAATTTATTTATACAAAGAAAACAGCCATTCTACTTCAGAGGGATGAACCGAGAAGAATGCGTAGCACCGATACCAGGACGACCGTGCTTCACAGGCTTGTATGTGATGGAGAACTCGCCCAGGTAGTGACCACACATCTCAGGCTGCGGGGGAGAAAACAAGGCTATAAGAGCAGTTCATAAATCAGTAAATAATTAAAAGTTAGACCATTTTTTATTCATACAGTGACAATGCAAAGAAACAGTGCTGTAGTGAGCCAAATGTTTGCCCACTTAATGCTTCGCTCAAATGCAGAGCAACTACAACTGCTGTGTTTGAGCAGTGTTTAGTGCACTTCACATGCACGGCTGTGCTGTTGTAGTTCTGATGAGAAAAGACTTCTAGGAATTAATCCAGACCACCACAACACCTCTGCCATCTCCACAGTGCTGAGCCACTCATCACTTTTAGTGCTTTGGCATTCTTGCGGCTGAGCGAGGCCCAGCAGCACAAAGCCTGTGCAGAGCACACATGCCCCACAGCCCTGGAGTGAGCTTTATACTGGAATGACAATGAACTGTTTCTGGGTTTGAAACAAACAAATAGCCTTACTTGTACCATGTTCCTATTCAATAAACGTGTCTGAAGTGTAAATTTTCATCTATCCATCCCATCCATCCATCTTCTCCCGCTTAATCCGGCTGGGTCGCGGGGGCAGCTTGCTGCCCAATACTCATAGCACCTGACCCGCAAACTGCATTTATACTCTTGAAAGAATTTACACAAGCATATAGTTCAAATGCAACCTTGTCAACTGATGTTCCAAACATTTAATAGAAGGCAAACTAGTCATCTCACGGCACACACACATGGGGCTGCACAATGGTCTGTGACTATAAGCCTCAACTGCATGATCAGTTACCCTTGTACTGTACAAAATTATCTATATGCACAGTACCCCTACATACACACAGAACTACAATGACCTTTAAAGGGGGAGATGTTCTTTAAGAATGTTTATTCACCCACCTTGATTTCAACCTGGTTGAATGTCTTTCCATTGTACACGCCGACCATGGATCCGACCATCTCAGGCAGGATGACCATGTCCCGGAGGTGGGTCTTGACCACCTCTGGTTTCTCCATGGGGGGAGCCTCCTTCTTGGCCTTACGCAGGCGCTTCAGGAGGGACTGCTGCTTACGGCGAAGACCACGGTTTAACCTCCTCCTCTGACGGGCACAGTACAGCTGCATAAGCTGCTCACTGCACAAAAAAAAGTATGTCATTTTTTTCTCTATATTAAGCTTTACACAAATTTCTATGAATTTCATTTATCCGGCACATGCATCCACAACAAATGTCACATTTTGAAATGTGTGGCAATATAAGCTCCACCAATCAAATCCCTTGTTGACATGCAATATTTTTAAAACATCCGCAAATTAGGGGGTGCGGTTTTCATGTCTACATCAAGCAATCCTTTAACTTTGGATAGTGGACAGGTGTTTGGGCACTGAGCTCTTGCTCAGGTAGCGCCAGGACCCTTGCTTCGGTAGTAGCACCAGTCCACAGCAGTACATCAAGTTTATCACTGCAACAGTGAGGAAAAGCTGAGGGGGACTTACTAGGACATGTCCAGGAGCTGGTCCAGGTCCACTCCTCTGTAGGTGAACTTCCTGAAGGTACGCTTCTTTTTGATCTCGGTATCCGCCTGGAAAACATGGGACAACCTCCGTCAACGGGCTGATTAACAGAATGTAGAATTACGTTTTATGCCATACATTACTACCATTAACATGTATCGAATAAAATCGCATTGTGTACATTACGTTTAGTTGTAGAAATAAGTGAAAATTGTAGCGCACACAGCCAGGCCTGCCGGTTAGCTTAGCCACGACTGACACAAATTGCTAGCAGCATTTAATGAAAATATCTCAATTTAAGGCCAGAAATTCAATATCGTATTTCACTTGAACATTAATAACTCTCGGGATATGTAGTCAGATCGCTTCCACGGTCTCTATAAACCCCAGATGCTTGCCGATTACGTTTATTCCTGCTACAGTGGCTCAGAAACCTACCATCTTGCCTGATGCTCCGGAGGAAAAGAACGGGCTGAACTCTCGTTGAATTTAATATCGCGCGATTCCGCGTTTCCGGTCTACATTGCTTTGTCTTTTAAACACAAGGTGGCGCTATTTGACAATTTTTGTGTTCAATCTTACCAATCAACTACTCCAACTTTATGTGTTTATATCATCACGCGTTATGCCTTTAATAGGTTAAAAAAAAAAAAAAAGTTAAATTCTGTGTTATATCCATACGGTCTATGGTTATATCATATTGGATAAAAAAAAAGACTAAACCATTTTTTTTGTTTATAAGCTTGTTTCAATCTATGCTCCATACCTTAATAATACAGCAAATAAAAAATCTTCCCAAAGCTTTCAGAATATTCAGATATGTTGTGTTTTTCCTTTCTTTTTCCTTTTTTCCGTTGAGTCCATGTGTTTATTTTTCTATTTTGAGTTATTAATTACTTTATACTTTCCTCAGATGCTTAATTATTGTATATGTACACCCTCTTTTATTGCAAGTTATTGTTAATTTACATATATATGTTTTATTATTATACGCCCGTTGTAATAAGACGGGACGTATTATGGTATGGCGCTGTCCGTCCGTCCGTCTGTCCGTCTGTCCGTCTGTCTGTGGACACTTCAAAGCTTTGAAGTCTTTGAAGCTTTGTCCGCACTCTAACTCGACAACCGTCTCACCTAGGAATGTCAAACTTCATGGCTGGACACCCCATGGGTCAAGGATGTTCCCTATTGATTTCAAGGTCACAGGGTCAAAGGTCAAGGTCACGGCCCGACCCTTTGCGAAAACCTGCCCGTCGCTCTTGCTAACTGTGATCGTTTCCATCTCTGTCTTTTTATCTTCCATCTCTGTCCTTTTATGTTACGTGCCGTAGATCTGAACTCTCTTCTCAAATGTTCTGCTGCTGAAAGCGAGAACAACCCACATTCTCTGCTTCTTTGAGCTTTGACACATTAAAGCTTTGTAGTGTCTTTAAGTTCTGTTGCTGCAATCTGATTGGTGGAATTCCGATTCTAGAATGTGATGATGTCATACTCATACTCCTACTGCAAGAGCCAGATTTCCCTATTGATTATCCGTCCGTCTGTCTGTTCGTCTGTCTGTCTGTCCGTCTGTCCGTCTGTCTGTGGACAATTTCTTGTCCGCGCTCTAACTCGACAACCGTCTCACCTAGGAATGTCAAACTTCCAAACTGCACCAACAATTCATCTTTAACTAGGTTACATACAATACAATAATTCAAAGTACGGGCGTATTTTGCCCCGCTGGCGGAGCTCTTGTATAATTTATTATGCACGTGATCAGTTCATGTTCATGCAGCCTTACATAGAATAAACTTGAGTGCAATGTGTAGTCTGATACATTTAAGGGCCGTATTTTCTGTACATTCACTTTACACGTTTCTGCATAAATAACAGGCCACTGCAGTATGTTATGTGACTGAACATGAAGAAGTACTAAATAAAGACCAAAGCACACATTTAAAATATTTTTAGTCATTTTATTGAATAATACATGTAAAGGGTAATGTTGGAGGTGTTTTTTCAGCGCCGTTGACGCCTGGGCCTCCTCCTCTGCTCCTCCATCACCGCCGCTCCTGATGGGCGGCTGGATCGCTCTGACCTTTGACTTCCGTAAGGACACTTCAGTAAACTCGGCTCCTCTTGTACTGAGGAGAGTTCAGAAGACGGCTCCTGCACCTTCGTGGGCAGTTTCTCAACATCATTCCAAGTGGTTGGAGTCGCCATTGTCGGTTCTTTCAGTTCTTCTGTCAACTTCACATAGGCTTTCCTGGTGTAGGCCAGCTCTCGCTTTAGTTGCACCTGTTCCTGTAGTTTACAGTTATACAGGTGCCGGAGCGCCTTATTTGCGCTCTCTTGGTCTTTTAGTTGTGTTTCCTTCTTCTGAAGCGTAGCTGTGAGATTTTGTAACTCCAGGTCTTTTTTGTGCATCTTTTCTATGACTTTTTTAGAGGTGACAAGGTCTTGCTTGAGTTGCACATTTTCCAGCACTTTAGAATTATACTGGCACCGGAACCTCTGATGTGCGTTAACTTCTTCTTGCAGTTGCTTGTTCTTCTCCTGAAGAGTGTCAACAAGGTTTTGCAGCCCCAAGTCTTTTGCGTTCTTTTCTGTGGCTCTTTTGGAGATGGCGAGCTCTTGTTTCAGTTGGACATGTTCCTGTATTTTCAAGTTATACAAGTACCGGATCACCGTATGTACGTTCTCTAGGTCTTTTAGTTGTTTATCTTTATTCTGAAGAGCAGCCATCAGGTTTTGTAACTGCAGGTGTATCTTTTTCATTAGGTTTTTTGAGATAACAGCCTGTTGTTTGAGCTGCACATTTTCCAGTACTTTAGAATTGTACTGGCACCGGAGCTCCTTATGTCCAGTAACAAGGACTTGGATTTCCTTGTCGTTCTGCTGAAGTGTAGCAGTGAACTCCAAGGCCTTTTCTTTGCTCATTGCCTCCTCAGCCTTAAGTCTGCAGTCCAAATCAACGTTTCTTTGGACCTGATCTGCCAGCTCGGCCCTTCTCCGCTCCAACTCTTCATACAGTGCACTGACCAGGGGACTGTCCTCCAGGGGTGGAAGTTTCTGGGCAAGACTTCTTTCCTCAGTGTTTGAGGAGTCCTGGATGTTGGGAGACACCAGTTTGGTCTCCGCTGGCTTCTCAACGCCCCCTTTTGGTGTGGGGCAGAGCAGAGCCTCCAGGTCGAAGTCGTCATCATACAGATGAGCGTCGTCTTCCTCTGTGTAGAGGTACCAGGGCTTTGTGGACAAAGTCGTCGAGCTCTCCATTTTCATGTGCGTCTTCACCAGTGTCCTGAGAAGTTATGACCCAAAAGTGTCTCTTGAGAACCCTTATATACTGACGTGTCACATGACAGCTTTGAAGTCTTTGAAGCTTTGTCTTCATGAAGAGGCAAAACATGTGGGGCATGCGCTGATATATATATATAAGGTATACTGTATTTGTGTATTTTATTGTATATTTTTGTATCGATCCATGCTGTAGGTCAGTGGTATCAATTTTATGTGACTTCAGGTTTTTTCACACTTGTTCTTTGATTTTATCTACCAGATACCAAATACAGACTGGTATTTGGTATCTGGTACCCACATTCTCTGCTTCTTTGAGCTTTGACACATTAAAGCTTTGTAGTGTCTTTAAGTTCTGTTGCTGCAATCTGATTGGTGGAATTCCGATTCTAGAATGTGATGATGTCATACTCAATTCATCTTTAACTAGGTTTGACAAATTCTAACTTAATTCTATATACAATAATTCAAAGTACGGGCGTATTTTGCCCCGCTGGCGGAGCTCTTGTTTTATTTTTATTTTACTTCCGGGATGGTGTGGATGACTTTGTTACCATGGTGATACACAACGACGCTAGCACGCAGTGAGCAGTCTGACTTCACCGTGGTCAATACTTTAACAAGAGCTCCGCCAGCGGGGCAAAATACGCCCGTACTTTGAATTATTGTATATAGACATCCTTGACCCATGGGGTGTCCAGCCATGAAGTTTGACATTCCTAGGTGAGACGGTTGTCGAGCTAGAGCGCGGACAAGGTAATGTGTAGTTGTCTTGTATTCTCTCTCTCCCGTTGCCTAGCAACCGCTGCAGCTGGAACTGTGTGTCACCTTTGAACTTTAAACTTCCTCTTCATGAAGACAAAGCTTCAAAGACTTCAAAGCTTTGAAGTGTCCACAGACAGACAGACGGACGGACAGACAGACAGACGGACGGACAGCGCCATACCATAATACGTCCCGTCTTGAAACGGGCGTATAATAACTCCTGGTTCAGAATGCTATAATCCCCAACACCGAAAATATGGAGTTACCGGCTACGTATTACGGGAAACTTGACAAAAGAAATCCGGTGGTAATATCTTTTTTGCGAGAGATTAACTCGTTCATAGCGGTTATGAAGAAAATCGCATCTTTGCCCGCACGAGAGGACAACACTGCTTTTCTTAAAGGGTAACAACACATTTCATTCTAGGAAAAATTCAAGTTTTTCAAGACACAAACTGATCCAATGATAAAATAATCCAGTGAATGGCCCGAGGGCTGTGGGTGAATCTAGATTTGAGTAGTAACACCAACATTGTTAGTTGTTAGCTGGAGTTCAACAGGATCAACAAAACCACTTACTTTACTTTCTTAAATTTTGCCTTTTTGAAATTTCTTTTCACATCATCCTGTTGTTTTTGTAGGATCAAAATATGTGTGGAACTGTGGAAAAAGTACAAAAGTAGACTGCCGCCTAGCTTCTATCATGACCACATGTTAGAGGTGGCAGATGTGCTGTTTGAATTAAAGGTAACAATAGAATTGATATTTTGCAGTGACTTCTCGCTGTGGGTGTGTTTTCATAGTGGAATGTTCTTAAATGATCATGGTGACAGAATGCACACATCAGCCAACCAAAAATGTTTTAAGATGGTCTGAAACTCAAGGAAAAATGCAATGCAAAAAATGCTGAGCTCTGTTACTCAATGCTTGAGTAACAGAGCTCAGACAGAGCAGTGCCTACATTTAGCATTATACCCCCAGGGAATATTGATGGCATCAGCTGCAAAGTATCAATATTACATTTATTATTAGTATTTTATAGGCTTATAATGCTCTAAGCCTTGAGTCTCCTCATTTGTCCTTTGTGTAGTTCTATGACATGGCCCTGTGGTATGGCTACAGACCTCATGTGCAGCACTTCACCTCAGTGGACATTCTTAACTTTGAAGACATAGACCACCTCAGAGCTTCTCTTTGCCCTGAAGGCTTGGACACAGACCAAGATGCTCTTCTCATGAAGGTAAAGCCGGTCTCTTCTGTTCTAATGTTGTTTCCTCATCCAAACCAAACCTGGAGTTGTGTTTTTTTTCATTCACACTTGTTTAACACAAAACCCTGACCCTGTGACATCATGTGGTAATACAGGAAGTGCTCCACAGTGCTTTTAAACTCAATACACCTTCAGTGGAATAATTTGGATAATTTTAGACCTGGAATTCCCAATCTCTATTGAACTAATCTCTACTGAACTAAAGGTAAAACATAGCTGTTAACTTAAAATTACCACAATGACATTACAATTTGGAACAGAGCATTTTGAGCTTTGTAGACAGAGTAATAATAATAAAGTGTTACTCATATGTGTGAACAAAACAAACACAACTCCTGGTATGTTTTTAAGGGCATGGAATGTAACAACATTATAACAGGGCTTAAAGTCACATGAGTCCATTTTTCATAATATAGTAGCTTTAATATGATAACACATGTTGATGTTTGTTTATGTGCACAGATTCGGGCGCTGTACGGCTGTGCCCTCTGCACTTTTGAACAGGTGAAGGCTCATCATGACCTCACTCCTGATGGTCTGCATAAACTGCTCTGTGTGCTCAATCTCATTCAAATCACTATGCAAGTTTTCCAGCATTATGACGGCTTGTGCTGGCAAATGTATAATGGTATGAATAATTCACACATGAAGGTGTGTATGTGTGTGTGAGGTCTCATGTCATCTGTTTGGCAGGCTCAGTTCTCATCTACAACATCTGTCGGTACCTCATGACAAACAACTACAGTGCACAGGTCTGTGGTAACACCCCCTGTCTTAATGTTTAAGAATCAAAACCAAGTTATAATTTAGATTCTCACGTACAGACCTCTATTGTTTCTTACCTTCCTGCGATGGTACTGGTTGCTCTTTGTGCCTATGACTTTAGTGTTGCCCCAGTCCATGAGATTTTCCCTCTTGCAGTGGTCTGAGATTGTGGACTTAAGTTGTTCTTGGTGGGCTTGGGTCCATGTTTTGGTTGTTTCCTTTTCACTGAGCAGCAGAAACTGTCAAGGTATGAAATAAAGAGAGGTCTGTACATAAGAATCTAAAGTATAATCAATACTATATGACTATAACCAACTTGTTTTTTTCCTTAACATTTATTTCTGCATGATATAATAAATACAATTCCCAAACACACTATTTAAGAAAAGAAAGAAAGAAGAAACTCTCTTTCTCTGTTTAGGCCCTGGATTACCTCTTGTGGGCGAGTATCAGCATAGAGCTGTCTGTCCCACTGATGACAAGTAAAAATGTGCCATGGCTTGTCACATTGTACTGTGCTGTATGCCAGTGTTACTATGACAACCAAGCCGCAGTGAAAGGGGAGGTAGGTCTTTCTTTATCCAAGGATCAGTCAAATGTTTTGCTGCACAGAAGGTCAAATTGCCAGTAGAGACAATATTTGCCAGGAATTATTATTTTTAATGTTTTTGTCTTGAACTTTCTTCAGGTGTTTGCCAGACGAGCTCTGGTAAAAATCACTGAACTTGTAAACTTAGAAGAGCAACGCGGGATTCCAGCCTCCAAAGAGACAAGTAGAGCCTACAGAGAAGCATCGATCAAGGCACGTATTATTTGAATTATCAAAAAATGTAAGATAATTTTATATTGATACTTTGCAGCTGATGACATCAACATGCTAACAGTAGGCATGCTCTGTCTGAAATTTTAATCTGAGCTTTATTTTTAATTCAATTTGACCAGAAAGAGCTGACATAGTTGGAACTACAACAGATGAGGCGATGTGTGCTGTTAAATAAGTCCCTCACACATAAGTACAAGTACAGTACAAGTTCATCACTCTCATTTGTTTTGTTGAAAATCACCTAAACAGGGCCACAAACCCTCGTATTGATCAGAGATTCCCAAAAATTAGCAATTTTTTTCTTGAGTTTTTAGATCTTTAAAAAAATATTTTGAAAATGCTTGCACCCCCCCTAGCCTGGTGTCACTGCAAAATATCAATAGTCTTCTATAAAAATTGTAAATACTATTGCACTAACATGTATTTAATGTTTGTTTTAGTTGGCTGCAATGGTTTTTAAGCGGGCTGTTTTTAAAGCAAGGATTAAACCGTTTCGATTTAGAGCAAAAAAGGATCTATCCGATATACCAAATGTAACTATGGTGCAAAATAATCCACTTCAAACTTCCAGCCATAACCAAAAACATATTCTGCTCACATGTAAAACAGGCGCCTTGGCCACGTACCACAACTGAAAAGCTGCTGTCTGGCCTGTTTGATGGAGGAGCAGCCCATTTTCTGGCTGTTCTGGAGGCACTGAGAGATGGCAGTAAACTCCTCCCACCAACAGGAGGGCCAGGGGACCCCGAGGTACATGAGGTGGTCCTAGAGCTTCTTGCTGCTGGCATGAGTCTGTTGTCTGGTGGGTTAAACATTAATAATATAAACATTTGTAAATTCAACATTATTTAATATTTAAAACCTAAAATATTGTAATGTATTTTTGAATCAGAAATTGAACAAAAGAACGATCGCCAGTCCTCAGGATCTCTTTGTGCAGTCACATCATCATCTTCACTTCTAGATTTAGCTATTGCAGGTTTGTCCTACTCATTCTCATTTAAATTCTCCTAATTTTATATGACCCTGATATGTTTTTTGTTTGGGTTCAATTGTGTGGGTCACCAGGAGAAAACAAGGTATGCTTTAAGGCTGCTGTGGAGTTCATTAAACTGCTGTATTACAACAAGCAGCCAGAGGCTTTTTCTGAGTACTCAAGAGAAATGCTTCAGCTTCTGTCGGTGAGAGTTGTGTCTCATAAATGTGCTTCTAATGTACTGATGACACTATTTGATCATCTCTATCTTTAGTGTTTGACAGGCCCATCATCAGAAACAGCAGAGCTGGAACTGCGTTTACTGTATTATTACAGCTGTGTGCAAAAAGGTACATGCTTCATAAACTGTCTATGGTGCTTTATATTATATTATATATATATATATATATCCTTGTATCTATCTCCAACAGAGAAACAGAAGATAACTGTGGCTGTAAGTGAGGAATTCAATGAACTGGTGAAAACACTGCACAAATATGTTTGTGACTCTGTAAGTAACGTGGAATTACTGTAATCTAACATGTTCTTGCGTAAACTTTACCTTAAACTTTTTCTAATTAAATTGAACAGGGTTTGGAGTTGGACAGAGATTTTGTCTTGTCTGTGATATTGTTTATTTGGGAAAAAATAGCATCTGTGATAGAACGCACCCATCAACGTAACTTAGACTCAGAGACGTTGGAGGAGGTCTCTCATTTTTCTGTCGGTTTTTTTGGTGTTGTTATAATCTTTCATTATATCCATTTCATTTTCACACTTGCAGTGTGCCTGGTGTCTGTCTGTGCTGTGTGAAGTGGCCTTTGCCTTTGAGCCCAGCACCACTCACTGTTGTTTACTGACTGGAGAGATGACACTGATGTTTGCCATGCTGCTTGAAAGTGCCTCTAAACGGGTTCAACAAGCATCTTCTCCCAGTAAAAAAAATCCTAAAACATTTTCTTCACACTCTTGCCTCTATATGATGTTGCTGTTGTTAACTATGGTTCTGGTCTCTAGAAGTCAGTGCTACAGAGGCCAATGCTGGGATAGGACACTCTCTGTCTTTTACCAAGGTAAATACTAACACTGCTGAACAATAAAGTGCAACAACTCTCTGTATTGTTGTGTGTTTGTCAGAGTTCCAGAGTTCAACTGCTTCAAAACGTGTGTTCAGTGGTAAAAAAGGGTCTGGTAATTTTGTCCAAGGGAATGAGCACAATGCTGCCTCCAGATGGATCCAGGCTCATCGACACGGCTTATATGGAGGTGATTAAATTATTATTGATGTATGTAATGCTTGAATGTAAATATTTATGACCTTTAAATATTCAGCCCTGATGTATTTGTAGGCATGTCATTATATTTCTGAAGTAAATATAGACAATAAACGAAAATATTAAAACCAAACCATGAAGCAGATTTATCCCCCCAAAAAGTGTAAATTTATACAATATTGTTAAAAATGTATTTGTTAGAAACAGGAAAACATTGTAGGGTTTGACTTTCACAGATAAAAGGTTTGATGTTTGCCAGTTCCCATGTTATAATTCCCAGGTAGGTCGGTGACTGTTTCTCTTGTAAATGTACACAACTGTTGTTCTTTTTTTGTCAGAAATACGGAATACCTTCATCCACATCTGAAGAAGGAAACTCCCCACATGTAGAAACTAAATCTAAACACACTTGGAGCAGAGATGACTTCCTCCTGGTTGTGGATCTTCACCTTCAGCTCAGTGTCATTTATTACAGAGCATTTCTGGGTTTGGTGCAGGATAACACAGGTCAGATAACACATTCTGAATTTAACACAGGTCCATGTAAAAATCATATTATAGGTGAAAGTAACTGATTTGTCTTTAATTATTATTATAGCTGCAGAGTCTGAGATACTTCAGCAAATCAAGAAAAACAAGGTCTCCAAAGCTGTTTTCCTGATGCAGAAGAGTTTAATGGAATATAACATGGACCCAGGGTGCTCCAGCATCAAGAATCAACTAGAGGTTGTTCAAAAAACTTTAAAGATGTGATATGTTTGTTTGCTTATATCTACTGTGTGCGCTGACTGTGTGGCTTATCTAGGAGTCTGCTGAACTGATCAGAAGAGCAGGATTAGAAGAGAGAAAGCTCTATATGTCCACTGTTACAACCAGTCAGTCAGCATCATCATCCAAAAGCAGAGGCATTAAGGATAAAAAAGACTTTCCTCCACCTCCACCTGTTCTAATATCACGCTCAGATCACTCTTTGAGCTTTGTTCCTGCTCCCTACAATCCAAATGAAAAAGTAAGACATGTTTTATGATTTTAAATGAACTATAATCTCAGAATGCTAATGCATGAAATGACCTGATCACAGGTGTGCTGGTATCAGCTTTTGGGCCACGCTGCTGAGGATTCTACTAACACCAAAGTCAGACTTGGAGACTGCGGTTTATCAGGAACAGGCAGTTTGGTAAGATCCAATGTGAAATGTGTGTTTGTTCCTAGAGTCATGTTCTTTTGTTTTTTCAGATCTCTGCTGAATCTGACAGATGTGTGTTGAAGGCAGAGGGCTTAGACCCAAACCAGAAATATGTGTTTGCTGTAGCCGCCTACAACAGTCAGGGGGAGCTAGTGAGCCACAGCATCGGGGAGAGTACTATCCCTCTGTTAGCCTCTCCTCCACTGCCCCTGCTCACCTCCTGGGCTTACCTGGCACAGGTATCCACACACTCTTTGACAGGGAATTCTCCAGGATATAGTTAAACCAGTAAACTATTGAAATTCTTCAGGTGGCATTTCAGACCCAACAGTATGATGTAGCCAAGAGAGCTTGCCAAAAACTCTGGAGCCACTTCACTTCCACTGAATCCAGAGCTAACATAATGCAATATGAACTTTTCACCCCAAAGTAAGAGCTTAAGTGTCTTTACTCATTGTCTTCTTCTATGTTTCTTCATAATGGATATTTTTGAAAGGTTGCAGGTCACCACACTGCGTCAGTCATCGCGCGCCCTGCGCCATTCAGTCTTTGCCTCCATATTCACTGAAACAGAAATGAACATACAGTGTGGCTCTCTCCAGTTTGATCAGTTTAGTGACAGAGGACTGTTCATCTGGGAGCAGGTAACCATAGCACAGATTCTCTTTTCATCTGGGGGTGTACTATTCTGCATTTCTGTGTGCAGATCGCCAGACTGGAAGAGTGTGAGCGGATGCTGGTGGCCATAGACTTAACATCCTGGTTAAATGACCACAGTGATGCCGTACAAGCTGTTGTAGTTTGTTACGCTCTTGTGAACCCTCTCATCTACCACCAGATCCCATGTGACCCTGTGATACAGGTGGGGAATGAGCCTTTCTGAGAGTTTTAAGTTAGTCAACTAATTGTGTCATATTGTGTATGGCTTAGGTTTTAACTAAATGCCTGAATGTTGTTGAGAAAAACCTTCGTAAGCTCAAACACAAGTGGACTGGAAGCGCCTCAGAAGCTCTTATGCAAAAGATCGCCTGCATCACGTACTATCTCTATAAGGTTTGTCTTCTTCATCTTTGAGTTATTCCTTCTGTCCACTACTAAATACACTAATAAACAACTCTTACTAAATCAATCTTTTTGATCAACCACATAAGACATTGCATAACCTGAATGAGAGTGAGAAAGCTGCTGTGATGATGGACTGTGGCATTCATCTAATTCAGGAAATCTATGATGCACAAAATGTATCGGTAAATACAGTTTATGAAAAAAATTCATTTCACTTCCATAGAGAGTAGAAAGTAAACATGATGTCTGTAGGTCAAACAAACAAACAACCAAATGAGTCCCCAGCTGAAGGCTCTACTTGGAAAGAAAAAGATCAAGATCAGCGGTATGAACCATCAGATGTTTAATATATATTTTTACTGGCTAACTCACCTCTGCATTTTGTCTTTAAAGAGAATCTAAGCACATTGACTTTCAGTGAAGATCACAGAAAAATGTATGATGTTTTAACAAGCACTCCGATAAGACACGCCTTTCAAGAAGGTAAGGCTCCATACAGCCTACAGTGAATGTGTGATTTAAATACTTATTCACTGTGATGATGACCTTTGTTTGCACTGCTCCATCAGTGATGAAGCTCAGACAAAAAACCCTCTTCATTGAGTCGTCCTCACTGCTCCTGCAGAGGGCGCTAGAGGAAGGCGAGGCAGCGCTGGTGATTGAGTGGGGACACTCTTTTCTGGAATTACTGAGGTGCTTATTTTTATCACAAATATGTGAAGTGACACTTTTAAGCAACACACATTATGTTTTTGTTTGACAGAAAGACAAAAGGAGCAGCTCCTATAAATGAGGTTTGAAAACTTCTGCTATTTTATATATGGAAATGTGATATAATGTGATAAAATGTGCATAAAAGTCATGAGGGTATTTTTTATGTTTAGTATGATGCAAAAGAGAAGAAAGACAAAAGGAAAGCAAGGCAAGTATTCAACCAAAATCTGAGAGCTTCAAGTTATATTGTGTTTTATAGTGAATTGCAGTATATTATAGACTTGTAACATTTACAATTGTTGTGCACAGCGAGAAGTCGAAGAACACGGGCCGCTTTAGGAAGCAGGTGATGTTCAGACAGATGTACTGTGAGGAGAGCATGTGGAGGACCAATCTCAACTATGTCGTAGCTCAGGCACATTTAGCCCTGTTTTACCAGGCTCTGGACCAGCTCCAGCAAGGACCTCCTCTACACAGGTTTGTCACTGACTAAAACAGTACTGGCTGTTCTATGCTAATGTGAGCAAATCCATCCCTTCACCTGTTGCGCACTCTTTATATTTTGTGCAGGTACAGCCAGTTAGATCCTTTGAGTTTCTCCAGAGCGTACACTGGCATTTCCTTGAGCATGAGAAAAAACCCACAGCAACGGCTAGAGTCTAGATCTAATACTATTTTACACAAGCAAAACACAACTCCAGGTATGTTTTTGAGGAGGTAACAACATTATAACAAGAGTCGGTTCTGTGTAATATAGGACCTCTAATGTTATTTATTTGATTTTTCAGTGCAGACAGAGAACAGTGAAGAAAACGGATGCACTCAGAACCCTGAAGAGCTTTATGAGACGCAGAAACAAACTGCTGCTGCCATGTTGGTTTCACTCACCAACACCGCGCTTCATCTTCGTCGGGCCATGGTGCTTCAGACTTATAATTTTCACATTTAAAGAGCCATTGTGCAGGGTGGCCAGACGTCCCTATTTACCCGGGACAGTCCCAATCTTGAACCCTGTGTCCCCTGTCCCTGCAGATTTCTCCAAAACCAGTGATTTGTCCCATTTTTTTTACAAGAAATGTCCCAGATGTCTCTATTTTTTGACCAATCTGATCCCTTCCAACAGTAAAGAGAGGCATACATTGTCATTTGCTAAGGAAAAATACAGAAAAGATGCTTAAAAATGGCCAAAACACAAAGAAAATGTGACTATACTGACTCATGTTGGTCATGAATGGGCCAAGTGCAGAACAATTTTACTTAATGACGCACTCAATTCATAATTTTATTATTACCAACCACCACAAACTGAGGGTGTCCCAGTTTTTCATTTTGAAATTCTGGTCACCTTACCATGGAGATGTTATTGCTTTGTCTGGAATGTTTCACAGTATGGCATTAAACCTTTCTATCTTCATGGAGACCAAACCAGACAAAGTTACAGGTCAGATCTGTGGAGAGGTGACCCCGCTCACAGTCAGAATGCCTGTTTTTCGAGGTATTTTTGAGCTATAAAACCACCTGTAATTGAATAAATGTAAAATACAGCTGTTTAATGTCATGCTGTAGAACATTTCAGGCCGAGTGATGATGTATCCATAGCAACAAGCAGGCGACGAACCTCAAATTGAAAAGTTACACAGTGCACCTTTATTTTAAACACTCCTTTTATTTGAAAACACTCTATTTCAGGTGTTGGCGCATCGGAACAGTCACTGGGCCATACTTCGCACTGTGGCTCAGACCACGTGGGACCAGTACTGCAGAACCGCTCGTGTCACCCAGAGAGGACTCCATCTCGACTTGCCACTCTTTATCACACCGGATCAGCAGCTCAACATTTTCTGCCCGTTGCTCGTATTGGCGACTCAGCTAATCATGGACATGTTAAGCCAGCTTGGGGTGTGTGCCTCTTATTGTTACATACATTGTGTCTCATCCAATAACGCATTTTAAAGTGTGATTAATTGCTGAAGAAAATGTAGAAGATAAACGATAAAACTGAAATTTGACACAAAAGTAGGATCATCCCCAAAAAACTATTCTAAACCTACAATAGGATTACAAAGAATATTGCAAAAAATAAAATAGCCGAATAAAATACTTTATTAGGGATGTACGTAACAAAATCAAAATTCCTCGATACGATATTTTCACAATATGCATCTCACGGTTCATTATTTATTGCAGTATTTTGTAGAGGATTACAAAAGTGCGAATATGCTACTTTTTCCTTTTAAAAGTCCTGGGAAAGCTTTGAAAATCCTTTGGCACTGTCATAATATGAAGAAGTAAGAAGTCAAAGTGCTGAAAGGGACAGTTCGGAATTTTGGACATAGGACATCATTTCCTCATGATCGTTGGAGATGTGTGGAGACATGTTTTGAAATCTTCCATCCAGTCCTTGTATTTGCAGAAGTTGCTGGTGCTAGGCTAGTGCATGTCAATGGCCATAGTCGTCCTGTCACTAAAAACAGTCTGACCCACTCCACAGACCTGAGGAAAAACTATTAGAACTCCAGACTGTCCATGTGAACATCTGTGTCCAGAGAATAATGGTTGAAATAAAACTAACCTTGCATCGCATGAATCGTCGCATGTTGAGGGACTATTTTCTCATATATCAGTCCGCCACTGCCGAGCTTCTATCAGGAAGTACAACTCACTGCTGCTGCTCAGACAGAAATCCTTCAAATGCAACAGTTGGTTTTACCTCAAACATTATTCTGTCGACTAGGACTCACAAGGAAATGGGGCCCTATGTCCAAAATTCTGAATTGTCCCTTTAATAACAGTTATTTCTTTGTCTAGTCTGCACTGACAACACTAAAGGATCAGTCTTTCAGAGTGGTTTACAGAATAAGAAATACATTAAAATCACAAAAGAAAAACATTAAAATCTACATGACTATTAATTTAAGTAAAGAGACTTGGGATTCGATATATTGTGAAGGTCCACGATATTGAGAGACTTCTGACGATACGATATCACCATATTTCGGTTATTGTTACATCACTATTATTCATTCAATATCTTCAGCTGAAATCCAATTGTAGAACAAAAAGTGAACAAAAACTTCCCCACTACTACAAAATACCCACGATAAATGCTGACCTAAAAAATAACTCTTCCATCTTTCATATATTGAGCGATATAGTAATTATGGTGACAGGCCTATCCAAGTACAGTCATTCTAATCCATATTCTCATGTGTTCTGGGTCATGTAGCTGTGGAGTGTTTATGAAAAGGACGTTTCAGAAGAAGATACACATTCCTACCTTGACTTTTCTCCATCTTTGGATGAAACAACCAAAATGGACATGCGCTGGGTCAGCGCACTAGTGATCCACACGCTGGAGCAACTCCACGACTTTGGCAAATGGGAAACATTATCTAATTTAGCTTTACATTTCAATACATACACACGGTAAGAGCGTTTGATGAAGTAGACCTCACAAAACTATAGAAATCATTTGCTGACTTATTTTCTTTGTCCTTTTTAGAGATTGTTACGCGTTAATAGTTTCACCTCTGCTAATCACCGCTCAGAGAAAGCTTCTGGAGAGGATTGAGGTGTTCAAGGGACCACCAGCTCCTCAGCCTCACCACGTCAAGACAAAAGCAGTGACCGGACAAGAGGTAGGGCATCTAGGTCAATGTAGAATACAGGTCTGAGGTAGGACATGTTCTGAAAATAGAGACGAGGACTAACCATCATCATCATCATCATGTTTATTTAAAAGGGACAGAACAGAGAGCATTGCCACATTTAAAAAAGTGACCGATGCCATATCCATAAGCCGTCTAGCCAAAGGCTAATTTGCAGGCCAGGTCCCTCACATAAAAACGGACAAAAGTATTGACAGACATGCAACACATTATTACAACGTTAAAACAGCGTTTAAAAAAATACACAATTAAATTACTTCAGTGTTCACAAGCTTGCCTTAGTTTTAGCCACTGCTTTACTTTGCAGCTGAACTGGCTCAGATCCGTGAGTGTTTTCAGTTTGGCAGGTAAAGTGTTCCAGATCTGTGGTCCCTTAACAGCAAATGCACTTTGACCAAAGGTGGTCTTGCATTGAGCTGGTCTACAGTCACCATGTGCAGCGCCTCTTGTGGTCACACCGCGGGGGTTACACCTCTGAATCAAGTTACTTAAAATTTCTGGAGCAAGTTTATTTACACATTTAAAATTCAATTTTAGGAAAGAATATTTAATAAAATTATCAAGGCTTAATAGATTGTGCTTTTCTATAATTGTACAATAATGAAATCTCATGGACTTCTTGTCCATCACTTTTAGAGCTTGTTTATACAGAGAGGCCACACTTTTCATAGTTGACTCTCTAGCCTGGCCCCACACAGTGATGCAGTATGAATAGTGGGAAAGGATCATTGCATGGAAGTACAGTTTGGCCGCATTTATGGAAGGTCTTATTAGACGGAAACAGTTCAGATTTTTTTTTAAAATGTGGTTCAAATTTTAAATGCCTGTCTAAAATTACTCCAAGATACTTAACTTCCTCAACATTGTTGATTTGGTTTTGGTTTATAAATATCTGAAAATTATCTAATATTTTTTGACGTAAGGAGAAGCACATAGAGACAGTTTTGGAATGATTTAAACACAGGCAGTTGTCCTCCAACCACTGTGAGACACTGAGCAATTGCTTATTTAGTATCTCTGCAGCCTTCTCTGGAGTCCTAGCTGAGACATAGATGACAGTGTCATCTATCAACCAAGGACTAAACCAGGACTAAACCAGGGCTCATGTATCATCTCTTTATAATTCTTGATTTACTTTTGTCATTCAGTATAATCTGGTTCAAATTTAATCTACCTAAGCCCTACAGATGCTATAGAATATTGCACACATGACCATAATGTATAGTAGAACATTTGTATTAAAGTGGCTATCACAGATTAGACTTCTCATTTTACACACAATTAAGTTCATTATATTTAAAATTTAAGATGAAATTTCACTCTTTTTTCCCACTTTGGCCAATTTGTAGGTTTAAAATTTGACTTCCTGGTTGGAAATCCTGAAGTCATGATAGGGAATTCCATTGTTGTTACCTAGCAACCATGTAGTGAACTAGGCCAAAGAGCCCATAATGTACACAGACATGTTTATTTGACAAATAAAAATACAACAAAACACCTTTATTTTGTTGAAATCATGTTCAAAGTGTCAGAAAAAAATAGTTTCTTATGTGTAAAAGTTTGTCATGATTGACAAGCTTTGACAGAATTCTTCACAGTGTGATGTCAACAGTGTGGATACATTATATATACAGCTCTGGAAAAAAAATAAGAGACCACTGCAAAACGATCCTCTATGCAAAGCTTCAAATTTTCTCCTAGATTTTATCCAGTATTGCGATTTTGAGCCACCATGTTCAACCATGTCCATCATCAGTCAGTGAACTCGAGCCCGGCCCATAGTCACAAAGTTCGAGTGCTCAAAGCTCTACCCCTCATTCCAATTCTGGTCAGCCAAGAGGGGCTTTTGAACAGCTGCCTCAGTATTAGAACATTTGGAAAAATCAGGGTCATGTGTGATCCAATCAGCAAAAAAGTCCTGTAATCCTAGTTCTGAATAGATAGATATCCTCTGTGTCCTCCTTAGAAGAGTTCCGGCAGGGCTTGAACTTCTCTTCTTTGTCCTAGGTGACGTACAAAAGCTATGTGGGCATTCAGCTTCTGAGTGGGTGGACCTCCACGCAGGAAAAGTCCACTATAAAAAAGAAAGCGCAATCCAGGGACCAGCTCATAGGTTGGGATTGTCTTTTAAGCAAAATATAGAAAGACACAAGTTGGAATTTTGTCAGTTAAATACCTGATTTTGTGAACCTTTGGTAGAGGCTGAACTTCAACGGTCAAAGGTCCTTGTGTGCGTTCCTCTGGATGTTGAAGACACACTGCGCTGGTATCGTAAAGCTGTGGAGAAAACGTCCCCATGTCTCCAGTTCTTCCAACACAGCCGCTCACAGTTACAGCGCCTACTGGCCAACACGCAGTCCTGTAAGTGTGCTTAAAGAGCCCATATGACTAGGGTGACCACCAGACATCTCTATTTACCCGGGATAGTCCCAGTTTTGAGTCCTGTGTCCCCTGTTCCAGCAGATTTATCCAAAACCACTGATTTGTCCCAGTTTTATACAAGAAATGTCCCAGGTGAACTATTTGATCTAAACTTGGACTAAACTAACACTAAACCAGGACTACACCAAGCCTAAAACACAGCTATCACAATTTTTTTGACGAATCTGATCCCCGGCAATGGTAAAGAAGAGCATTTATACAGCCAAAATACAGAAAATCCATGTTTGCGAATGACCACAAAGCAAAAAAAATACAGCATCAGAAATCCCTCAGATCATGACCGACATGAGAATGCACAATATTACACGCCCTTTTCACAATTTTATTTATATCAACCGTCCCAACCCGGGTGTGTCCCAGTTTAGAATTTTGAAAATCTGGTCACCGTACATATGATGCTATTTTATGATCTCTGTTCTAATGCTGTTTCCTCATCACAAACAGACCTGGAGTTGTGTTTTATTTCATTCACACATGTTTAACACACAAATCCTGCAGATTTAGGCTGAGTTCTTCTCTCAAACTGGAAATACACCTTGTGATGTCATCAGGGTAGCTGCGGGGGTCTTAAAAGTCCTAAAAAGGCCTTAAATTTTATGGTAAATTAAGCCCTTTAAAAGGTCTTAAATGATGTCGCCCAAGTTGTATTTTTTCACAAAGGTCTTAAATTTCATTAGCCTATTTTTTTTGTATACTCAACTGGGCTGCAGTGCGATGTTTTTTTGTCTTCTTAGAAAGTTATATTTTTTTGGTCATTTTACAAGCAATGCATACTACTATAAATGAGTTCTGAATGAGATTATTGTCAAGTTTTTAGTGTGATAGAGGACCTCAAGCAGAGACAGGAGAGGCTGGTAAGCGTTAAACAGTTTTATTGAAGGGATTGCAGGATGTGGTGATGGGAGCTGGCTAGAGACATGGACAGGCAGGAAGACACTGGGGGTAGACTCACGGGTCGTGGACAGGCTGGACGACGTGGACAGGCAGGACGATGACGTGGACCGGCTTGACAGGGAGACGCCGAGGACAGGCTTGACGAGGGTGACAGGGAATAGACAAGGAATGAACCGACATAGACAAGGAGTGAACTGACAGAACAAAGGACAAGGACAGGACTAAGTACGGGGGTACTGTGTTTTTAAACTCCATACACCTTCACTACAATCATTTAGATCATTTCAGTCCTAGAATCTCCCCTGAAATAAAGGTAAAAACTCGCTGTAAACTTCCTGCCGCTTCATGACATCACAAGGTGGAACAGAGCATTTTAAGCTTTGGAGAAATGGACAGACTAATAATAAAAAATGACTCAAACATGTAAATGCATCAAAACACAACTCCAGGTCTGTTTTGGACGATGTTTTTGATGAACACTTACTTGATTTAAAGTTCACGTGATTGTAAAGGTGATACATGTTTTCTTTGTAGGCTATAGCACTCAGGTTACCCAGAGCCGAGAGCCCAGTAAGTCAGCGAGTCAGGTTGCGTTCAGTCCCGTGGTCATCACTGCTCCAACAGTCAAACCCTGCGATCTGATGGAGAAAGAATACAAGAGCGTAGAGTCTCTGTACAGTCTGCCCTTCAGCCATGAGCACGTATCCACCATCACTGCAGCTTACACCACGGCTGTCAGTAAGTAACAATGAGAGGATCGTCGTCAGTACTGATACTCTGCAGACGATGTCATCAACATTCTCTGGGGTTGTGATGCTAACTGAAGGCACTGATCCGTCTGAGGCTCTGTTACTCAAGTTAGACTAATCTTTTGTGATCAAATTTTTAGTCGTGTTGTTGTAATTATACAGGTTGCAGTAAACTTTCTTTTTAAACCTGTCTTGCTTTTGATGGAGGAAATTTGCAATTGTTGTGTATAGAGAGAACTTAAATCTGGACCTTTTTTATGTGTGTGTGTGTGTGTGTGTTTATATGTGCATATATACATGCATATATGTGTACATGTGCAGATGTCTGTGTATATTCTATTCTATATATACATGTATATTGTATATGTATGTGTATTGCCCCCGCGACCCAGCCGGATTAAGCGGGAGAAGATGGATGGATGGATGGATGGATGTGTATTCTGTATATGTATATTGTATATGCGTGTATGTATTCAGCATATGTATTTGTGTGTGTATATTTCTTCTGTATGTGCCCATGAGGGAATTTTTAGGGTGAGAGGTATGGGTTTAAAAAGAAGAAAAATGTTAAGTTTACTGCAACCTGTATAATTACAAATAACACTTGAAGTTAGACTTTACGCTGAGCCTTGTTTTTGCACAATCTGACCAAAATGAGCTAGTTTAGTTGGAACTACAACACATGAGCCGACTTGTGCTGTTTAACAAGTCTCTCACCTGTTAAATTACAGTCACAAGCTGCAAATTTCTCGGGCCTGATTTTAAAACTTATTATATACATATCAGGTTATTCATCTTGTTTTCAGATTTATTATCTATTTACTACTACTGCTTCAGACTGCTTCATTCTAGTGTAGAGGAAGTTTATTTTAAGATAACTTGTCAAGTAAAATGATCTGTCCATGCAGCAACAAAATTTCACTACTTTTAAGTCATTTTCTGATAGATTTAAGTCTTTATGTCTTAAATTTTGGACAAGCTTTTCACAGTGTAGCAACTAACATTTTTTCAGTTAGTCACTCTCACCTTTTTGTTGAAAATCACCTAAACTGGACCATGAACACTTGTATTGATCACAGGCTCAGGAAAATGTGTTGTATTTTTCTTGAATTCTCAGAGAATCTTAAAACGTAATTTTTTTTGGCAATATTTGTTAATGAGCACATTGTCTCTCCATGGTAACTCCTGAATATTACATCATAGAAATACCTGTAGAACTTCCCCAACATCACTGCAAAGTATCATTTACTAAAAAAAAGCATCTGATGGATTGAACATGTACTTTGTGATTCTGTTTAGAGTATTTCCATGAAAACAAGTGTGACTCCCTAACTGTCCCGGCGATGCATGAACTGGGAAATCTCCACTGTTATAACGGCAACACAAAGTCAGTAAGAATTCGACCTCTCTGTTATGTTAAAATATGATTCCTGTGCTCTTTAGATCACCTTTTCTTTCACTCTCAGGGCAGCGCATTCATTCTGGACAAAGGCAGTCAGCACGGCCTTGAAGAGCCCTGACGCTTTTGAAAAATGGGACGGCGTGACTTTTGGAGACTGTTCCCTACAACACAGACTTAAGGCGTCTGGGGTTTGGGGCTGTCTACAAGCCGCCTGCCTCACAGCTAAAATTGCCCAGTAGGTTTTCCATATCGATAATAATGTGCGGTATTTAGCATCTGAATCCTTTTTTGTGCGTTAAGGTACATTTTAACAGACATCAGTAAACGGACCGATTGCTGTCTCCAGGCTGCTCACTTGTTCAAGGTAAAGTCCCAACTATGACTCGATAAATTACATTTTTAAAGGTCCAGTATTACACTAAATGGACTCTTGTGAGCTTTAAGCCATGTTATAATGCTGTTACCTCCTCAAAAACATACCAGGAGTTGCATTTTGTTTCATTCACACATGTTTGATTAAATCTGGTTTATTAGTCTGTCTACATCTCCAAAGCTCAAAATGCTCTGTTCCACCTTGTGACGTCATGTAGTGGTAGTTCTCAAGTTAACAGCTCCTTTTAATGTATTAGAGATCAGCAATTGTTTTTTGTTTGATAGAAGAACTCGGGCTAATTGGGCAGTAGCTCAGTTGGTGGAGTTTGTAGAGCGTTTCTCCATTGATCCAAAGGTTGGCGGTTCCACTCTCGACATAAACATCATTGGTTGAGCCAATTCCACTGACCCACAGGTGCGATTCCAGCTCCGACAGATGAACCGTTCCACACCAACCTTAACCACTTAACCTATCTCACCCCCAGTGTCTGCATGAGTGTGTGTGTGTGAATGGGTGAGTGGTGCTTTGTCATTAAATTGAATTATTTATTTAGCATGTATATAACATAACAATAAAAAAAAACAGTAGATAAAAGTAAGAGCGGGAAGAGGCAAAAACCCCAAAAGGGCGCATATTAAAGCCTCCACCTTATGAATACATTAAATGGAACATTATAGCGTGCATTAATAAAATAGAAATATATATATATTTACACATCTTAGATTAAACACATTTGATGGAAACATGGATTAAAACAGAATGAAACATCCACAATTTAAAGATTGTCAAACATTATCATGAAATATCAAACATTTTTTGATAAACGACATTTCTGATGCCGTCACTAACCAGATGTGAAAACTGGTTCCACACTTTCCCTCCTCTGGATCGGAGCAGAACTGAGCTCTTGATGTAACACATTTTGGAACATGAAAATTACAATTTTGACGAGTCTGAATCTCTATGAATCTCGGCATTGATGTTAAAGTAAAATGTGAAATGTTTGGGGATTTATACATAATGATATGAATTTGGTAAATATTAATCTCATACAGGCATGAAAATCTCTCACCTTTCGGCGAAATTCGCCGTTTTGAAGTCAAAAAAGGGTGACCTGCGTGAATCTACAGTGCGCCCAATTCACTGGCATTTGCGAGTAAATATTTCGTCGTGCAAACGTGGAAAACAAAACAGGCGCACCAGTGCAAGTGCTTCTGCAGCCACAATAAGGAGCTGCGCACAGACGTAACGTGACGAGTTAAACGTTCTACATGTGTCAAACATTAGGGGCAAACTCACACTAGGACTTCAGAACCTGCCCAAGCCTGGATCGCCCCTAAAACGCGGCACGCTTGACCACCGCGAGCGCAACCGAACCGTGCCCGGGCACAACACCTCCGACCACGCACGACCCCAGCATATGAGCTCCGCGTGTGCTCCGATATCACTGATACGAACAAACTCCGCTTCAAAACACACCCACGCCCCCCTTAAACGAGGAGCAGCACCACAGCAGGACCCACACTTGTCCCACACTCACAGACACCCCCACACCGCTGGACTTCCTTCTCCGCTAAAGCGATGGTTTTGTCTTGGTCTTGTCTCGGACTCGAGCGCATTTGGACTCAGTCTCGTCACGGATTCAAGGTCTGAATACTGAGTTCGATCATATTTCATTACGGCCGCTGCTGTCCGCAATAAACTTGTACCGGTGTGCGGGACCTGTGCGCTGGAGCCCGCGGACACCTTGTCCACAGCGGCACCCTCAGCCTGCATCACAGGGCAGGTTAAACATCCCACCTGTCCATCCGCCTAGTCAAATACGCCAACACTAATTTTATGTCCGTGTCCGCACAGAGCAGAGCTACGGCACAGAGCAGGTGATGTGTGGGCTGAAGTTTGCCAAAGAAAATGCCAAATTAATCTGTTTGTCACAATGTGCGTTTGGTTTGTAAATGTGCAGAGGCTAAATACCACTTTAAAACCAGTAAGAGAATGTAACTCCAGTTAGGAATTTGAAAATACAGGTTTAAAAATCCTACCTAGGTTTTTCACTTTGAAGCAGTTTTGTGTAAAGTGCCAGTGGAAGTTCTCTTAAAGAAGAGGTTCTTAAACTGTGGGTGAAGGTCCAAAAAGGGCCACAGAGTGTTTCAGTGCAGTACAGTTTGTTTGGCTTATTTTAAGTCTAAATATTAATCCGATAAAATGAAGATATATTTATAAAAACATTGCGATCATGCAGGAAAAGTACAGTCATAATTCTTTTCTTTTCTGTATTAAATGTATTCAGTGTTGGTGTTGGTAAGTGCAAGTTCTGCACTGTAATAATCGTTCAAAACGAAAACCTATTTGTGCCCTGGTCTTTTTACACTCCTTTTTGCCGCTGATGTTATTTATTGATTCATTAAACGTTATGGTTTTGAGCATCTAAAATAGTGAAAGCCGGCATCTCGCGTTTACTGCTCTAGCTCCATCCACTGACAAGAGTGGCGTCAATTTTTTCAGTGCAACATTGGCATGATGCAAACTCCGCATCGCAGTTCTGTTTTTTTCTCTTTATTATTGTTCATATGGCCAAACAACACTACGAACGCTCATCGCCCCCTGCACCCTCTTCTCACCTTTTCAACCCCTGACCCATTTTCATGCCTGCTCATAAGTCTTAAGAATGTAAAGTTTGATGAATAAATGTGCACTTGATGTTCGTGGCCTGGAACGTGCCTTGAAAGAGGCGCTGTATAAAAATGTGACTATTTTCCATGACCATTTAAATCTGCTTTAAATAATGCTCTGTAAAGCATCTTTGTGACATATGTCTGTGAAAAGTGCTGTATAAATAAACACACACTTACTTACTAAATATGGCGGATTTGTGTGTTAAACATGTGTAAACAAAACAAAACACAACTCTAAGTATGTTTGTGATGAGGAAACATTATAACATGGATCAGAAAATAGTTAATAATAATGAGTCCTTTAACACGTGTGTCTGTGTGTTGTGTTTCCTCAGTGTGTGTTGTGCTGCTCTCTGGCACAGTCTCAGTCTGATCTTTATTACGGGTCAGATGTTCTCATAGAAGACCTGCTGCCTGGTGTGGACCTCTTCTCAGACCCCTCCAGACTTCACCTCGGCACCACTGTCGCAAGTCTTAGCTTCATCTGCCAGTGGCTTTTCTCCACGGGTCACTATATGAAGGTGTGTACAAACTATCTACAATGTATTAATACTTTGCAGTGATCACGCTGGGGGTGTTCTACATGTATCTGTATGGTGGAATGTTCAGCAGTCACCATGGAGACACAATACACGCATTAGCAAACACTGACAAAATCTCAAAATTGTACAGAGATTGTGCAAAATTGTCCTATTGGTGCTCTTCAGTGTAAGGAGCAGTCTTAAATACAAAGTTGAAAAAGCGGAGGCACTAAAAAAGTACAAAATGATTAAAAGCCTTTAATACCACAGACAAAGCTAAAACCATGCAAACACTTTTCAGCCCTTTGGCCTCCATCAGGGCAAATGATAGTCTGAAAACTCCAGAAAAAAATACAAGCATCCATGGTCCTGTTTATGTGTTTGCTTGTGACTGTAATTTTGGGCCAATCCCATTTCTAAATTCTACCCCTTCCCCTACCCCTTGAAACTGAGCAACAAGTGGTAGGGGTTGAAAGTCAAACTCCTACAAATTGGGACATCCCTTCAACAATCACATACGTCGTCAAAAGTCTCCTCCAGCTTTTACGTAAACTTACTGTCAAAGCGGAATGACATGTAGACCATTTGAAAGAACACAACCTGAGCTTCTCTACGGGTTAAACCAATGATATATTATATGATATATAATATTGCTTGCAATTATTTGGTTTACAATATCCAAATAACAAGAGTGTAGCATGGACGCTCACAATTCGTTCACATCTTTATTTCCATGCATCAGCTGATCACTCAAGTCACAAATAACGTAACACAACTCAGTGTAGTACTAGCGAATTTTTCATGTGCATTTTATGAAGAAAATGACCATTACGCACTGGAACAAGATTAAACTTAAGACAATACAGTGGTTATCACAAATTTTAAACCATAAATAATGGAGAAAATATAGTTGTGAATATCTTTGGTCTCTTTGGTCTCTTTGGTCTCTTTGGTCTCAGCAGCGATCTTGCCGGTGATTCGCATTCTGAGAAATTGCTCATATCCCTCTGTTTGGAGTGTGCCTCTGAAAAATCTTCGTTTGGAGGGGTATATAGCCCTACTACTTACCCCTACGCCTCAGCCATAATGGTAACTGGGACACCTCTACCCCTACATGTGAACGCACAAAACGGAGGGGTAGGGGTAAGGGGGGTAATGGGATTCAGCCCAAATGTGTGAATCATCTCACCTGCTGTAGATCTGCTAAGTCTGTTCTTTATGGTCAAATTGCGTGAAAACAAAGCTCAGGTTAAAGTCTAACTTACTCGAGTAACAGAGCTTCAGACGGAGTAGTGCCTACAGTTAGCATCACACCCCAGGAATTGTTAATGACATCAGCTGCAAAGTGCAATCCAATACAACTACAATTCAACTGGGACTTAAGACTTAAACACAGTTCCTCTTTTTCTCTTAAGATGCTTCCCATGTTGGCCCTGTACCTCTATCTAGTGCGGTCTGTGTGCAGAGATGTGCAGCGTACTGTTCAATGCAAAATACTCAAGGTCAGAATTTTATTATGCATAGTTTGTTTTTTTTTCATTTTTTTGAATGAATTAATTTTATATTTATTTTATTTTCATATTTAAATTTTCTCATTCATATATTATCTTTATCTCTTATATTCATAGTTTTCTCAGGCTCTTAGTCGTTCCTCCCTTGTTTCTCACAGATTCGCGCCCTCGCTGAATTAGGTCTGTTCACTGAGGCTGTGAGGGAGACTCTGCTGCTCTCAAAAGGGGGAGGAATCCGTCTGCCTCATGGTCACCTCATCCAGACAGGCAGAGATCAGGTATTTGAACAGAATTATGTCTGAAGCTGAATTCTCTACTCTTCTGGTAGTTGCATTTATTCATTATTGTCTTTTTCTGATGTTGCAGGTTGAAACCACATTCGACAGCAAACAGTCTATACTAGAAAATATAAAGGTATGATCAGGGTACATGGGACTTTTATGAGGTTTTAGCCATGCTGGAAAGTTTTTACATCATCATACATAAAACATACCCCGAGTGGTGCTTTGTTTGAGTAACCCTTTTGCCTAGAGCCTAATAAAAAGCTGAAAACGCTCTGCTCCACCTTGTGATGTCACCAGGCAGTAGTTTTCAAGTTAGCAGCTGCCTTTTACTTTTCATTTAGTAGAGATCGGCAATTTCAGCAATGAATTATGCAAATGATTCTAGTGAAGGTGTATGGAGTCTAAAAATGCAGTGGAGCACTTCCTGTATTACCTCGTGACATCACAAGGTGGAACAGAGTGTTAAACATGTGTGAATGAAACAAAACACAACTCCAAGTGTGTTTGTGATGAGGAAACATTATAATATAGATCAGAAAATAGTGTAATATAGGCCCTTTAAAAATATATTCTTGTATGTTTTATTTAATGTGGCATAGTTTAAAAATCATTGATCATATTTTTCCTTCTCATCAGGCGCTGAAAGAACTTCTGAACTGTGATCTGACTCCACCTGTTCGTACACTTTACGGATCAGCCCTGTGCCTTCAGTTTAACCTCGCACATGCTCAACTGATTTTAGCCATAAGCTCCACCATATCCAGTCCTTTGGAAGGTTTGTGGAGAAAAATACCTGGGAACCTTTTTGTAGGGAGACCAGATGTCCCTATTTACCCGGGACAGTCCCTGTTTTGATCCCTGTGTCCCCTGTCCCTGCAGATTTATACAAAACCACTGATTTGTCCCAGTTTTATACAAGAAATGTCCCAAGTGTCCCTATTTTTGACCAAATTTCATCTTAACCAGGACTAAACTAAGACTAAGCCAGGACTAAACTAGGACTACGCCAGGTCTAAATTAGGCCTAAACTAAGACTAAACCAGGACTAAACCAGGTCTAAATTAGGCCTAAACTAAGACTAAGCCAGGACTAAACTAGGACTACACCAGGTCTAAATTAGGCCTAAACTAAGACTAAACCAGGACTAAACCAGGTCTAAATTAGGCCTAAACTAAGACTAAACCAGGACTACAACAGGTCTAAATTAGGCCTAAACTAAGACTAAACCAGGACTAAACCAGGTCTAAATTAGGGCTAAACTAAGACTAAGCCAGGACTAAACTAGGACTACACCAGGTCTAAATTAGGCCTAAACTAAGACTAAACCAGGACTAAACCAAGTCTAAATTAGGCCTAAACTAAGACTAAACCAGGACTAAACCAGGTCTAAATTAGGCCTAAACTAAGACTAAACCAGGACTAAACCAAGTCTAAATTAGGCCTAAACTAAGACTAAACCAGGACTAAACCAAGTCTAAATTAGGCCTAAACTAAGACTAAACCAGGACTAAACCAGGTCTAAATTAGGCCTAAACTAAGACTAAACCAGGACTAAACCAGGACTACAACAGGTCTAAATTAGGCCTAAACTAGGACTAAACCAGGACTAAACCAGGTCTAAATTAGGCCTAAACTAAGACTAAACCAGGACTACAACAGGTCTAAATTAGGCCTAAACTAAGACTAAACCAGGACTAAACCAGGTCTAAATTAGGCCTAAACTAAGACTAAACCAGGACTACAACAGGTCTAAATTCGGCATAAACTAAGACTAAACCAGGACTAAACCAGGTCTAAATTAGGCCTAAAGTAAGACTAAACCAGGACTAAACCAGGTCTAAATTAGGCCTAAACTAAGACTAAACCAGGAGTAAACCAGGTCTAAATTAGGCCTAAACTAAGACTAAACCAGGTCTAAATTAGGCTTAAACTAAGACTAAACCAGGTCTAAATTAGGTTCTAAACTAAGACTAAACTAGGACTAAACCAGGACTACACCAGGTCTAAATTAGGCCTAAACTAAGACTAAACCAGGACTAAACCAGGTCTAAATTAGGCCTAAACTAAGACTAAACCAGGACTAAACCAGGACTACAACAGGTCTAAATTAGGCCTAAACTAGGACTAAACCAGGACTAAACCAGGTCTAAATTAGGCCTAAACTAAGACTAAACCAGGACTACAACAGGTCTAAATTAGGCCTAAACTAAGACTAAACCAGGACTAAACCAGGTCTAAATTAGGCCTAAACTAAGACTAAACCAGGACTACAACAGGTCTAAATTAGGCCTAAACAAAGACTAAACCAGGACTACAACAGGTCTAAATTAGGCCTAAACTAAGACTAAACCAGGACTAAACCAGGTCTAAATTAGGCCTAAACTAAGACTAAACCAGGTCTAAATTAGGCCTAAACTAAGACTAAACCAGGTCTAAATTAGGCGTAAACTAAGACTAAACCAGGTCTAAATTAGGTTCTAAACTAAGACTAAACTAGGACTAAACCAGGACTACACCAGGTCTAAATTAGGCCTAAACTAAGACTAAACCAGGACTACACCAGGTCTAAATTAGGCCTAAACTAAAACTAAACCAGGACTCAACTCTAAATAAGGACTAAAACAGGACTCATAATTTTTGACTAATCTGTTCCCCGCCAAGATTAAAGAGGAGCATAAATTGTCATATGTTTCACCAAAATACAGAAATCCATGTTTGCGACTGACCTTTTTTATTTTTTTATTTAATCTTTATTTTTCCAGGGAGGTCCCATTGAGATTAAAAACCTCTTTTTCAAGGGAGCCCTGGCCAAGAGGCGATAAAAACACAATCAAAACACAATTAAAATGACATAAAATTACAATAAATTCATTAGAACCAGTACAAATTGAGGAGGCTGTTTCAGGTGTTCTCAGTCTGGATTTAAAATCCATCCATCCATCCATCTTCTCCCGCTTAATCCGGCTGGGTCGCGGGGGCAGCTTGCTGCCCAATACTCATAGCACCTGACCCCCCCTATGAACCCCTCTGCAGGTGGTGAGCCCACAGGAGGGTGGACATCATGGTCCTTGATGTTAGTTCATAGGGGTGCGGGCATGTTTTTAGGTTGATGGGGGAAACCGGAGTACCCGGAGGAAACCGGGCGACCCGGGGATCGAACCCGCAACCTTCTTGCTGTGAGGCCTGAGTGTTGCCACTCAGCCACCGTGCCGCCTGGATTTAAAATCGTTCAATGAAATAAGTTCCGATAGTTTCCAGTTCTTTTGGTCATTCGCAAACACATATTTCTTAGATCATCCTTTAGATTATGACGGACATGAGAATGCACATTGTTACGCACTCTTTTCACTATTTTATTTATGCCAGCCAACCCGGGTGTGTCCCAGTTTAAATCTGGACACCCTACTCTTTGGTACTGTCTGTGATCTTCATGACAGAAAGTTGTATAACGGAGTAACACAGCCTCTATGTTCTTGTCTTTAGTTCCAGATACAGAAAACCAAACCAATGACTCTAAAAACCAGAGAGAGAAGAAACAAAATGGCTCCACCTTGAGTCTCGAGTCTCTTCAGGAGCCACTCACTACAGGGATGATAAAGGTATAAGAACTGCTACATGGAACTTCTTGATACTTTGCAGTGACATCGCGCTGGGGGTGTTCTGCCTGTATGTTTATGTCGGAATGTTTAGCGATTACCATGGTGACACAATGCCCATGTTTTAAAATCATCTGAAAACTCCAAAAATTATATATATATAAAATGGATTTAAACGTCACATTTTAAAGAGCCTGTGATCAGTGTGAGCGCTCATTTTCCAAATAAAAAACTGGGACATCCCTCGTTTGTGGTAATAATAAAATTGTGAAACGAGTGTGGAATTAAGGAAAATTGTCCTGCATTCAAATACTGTCTAATACATTACTAAATACTACCCTAAATACACTCAGTCAATTAAATACTGTCCCACTTTAACTGTGGCTTTTAACTGTATGTTTTAATCATATTTAATTTGTTTATGTTGTTGTTAGGCGACCTTGAGTGTCCAAAAAGGCACCTAGTAAATAAAATGTATTATTATTATTATTATTAAAAAGTGAAGTATGTAAATGTCTTTCTTCTTCTCTAGTCCATGCTGTTAGAGTCCGTCTCCAGCTCTTTACAGTCCATCACAGAGGAGCTGACAGCGCACAGGCCTGTGGGTACAGACGAGCTGACTGTGGAGTGCAGTTTACTCAAGGCCAAACTCTATTTACTGAAGGGAGAAGCTGCTGTCAGGTAAGTGTCAGTGTGCGGCTCCAGTGTGTGCATGTTTAAGCGATGGAACTAGCGGGATGTGCTTTTCTTTAGTGCGGAGATGGTCATGTCAGCCTTGGTGTTTCTAAAGTCAGCTTCAAACACGTCTGTTTTGGAGGAACAATCTTCTCACAAACAAACCGCATCTGAAGGGGTATGTTTCTGTTTTTACAGCAATACAGCAGCATTCATATTGATACTTTGCGCTGGGGGTGTTCTACATGCATATCTACTGGGTGGAAAGTTCAGCAGTTACCATGGTGACACAATGCACACATTAGCAAACACAAACAAAAAAGGTTTTTTAAAAAAAGGGTTACCAGATCTTTCAAATAAAAACTGGGACACCCCTGGTATGTGGTAGTTGGTACTAATAAAATTGTGCGTAATTAAGAAAAATTGTTCTGAACTCGGCCCATTCATGACTAACATGAGTCAGTATAGTTACATTTTCTTTGTGTTTTAGTCATTTTTAAGCAGTTTTTCTGTATTTTACCCAAACAAATGACAATTTATGCTTCTCTTTACTGTTGGCAGGGATCAGATTGGTCAAAAATAGGGGCACGTGGGACATTTCTTGTGTAAAACTGGGACAAATCACTTGTTTTGGATAAATCTGCTGGGACAGGGGACACAGGACTCAAAACTGTCCCAAGTAAATGCGGACGTCTGTTCACTGTAGTTTAAAGATAGTCTGAAATGTCAAGAAAGAATGCAAAATTGATTTAAACACATTTTCAGGAGCCTGTGATCAGTACGAGCGTTCATGGTCCTGTTTAGATGTTTGAATTTCAACCAAAAAAAACCCTAGTCACATGTGATGCATAATAGAGACTTTAGAGATTTTGACTAATTTGAGTAACAGAGCTTCTAACAGAGTAGTGCTTTCTGTTAGCATCACACCCCCAGGGACTGTTGATGACATCAGCTGCAAAGTATCAGTACAGCATCATTTGTATTTAGAGTAGACCTCGTATATATTACCAGTGCATGTTTAGTTTGAGAGGTGTAACGGTGTGCTTCACCTCTTTCTCAGGGCGTCGCTCGGCTCCATGTGGAGGGAGACTGTGTGGAGGCGGTTGAGGCGGGCGAGAGGATCAGCTCTGCATTGTGGATACGCTGTCGTCTCACTCTGGTCCACGTTCTGACTGCGCATGATGTTAACGCTGGAGCTGGACCAGGTTCATGCATTTGTTCATTTTCTTTTCTTTTTTATTTAAGGACCCATATGATGCTATTTTCTGATTTGCTGTATGTTATAATGTTGTTTCCTCATCACAAATAGAACTGGGGTTGTGTTTTGTTTCATTCACACATGTTTAACACACAAACCTGTATATTTAGGCTGAGTTCTTCTCTCAAACGGAAAATACTCTGCTCCACCTTATGTCATGTTTGTCATTTTGATGATTTCAGCCCTGGAATTGCTGATCTCTACTGAACAAAAGGTAAAAAAGAACATGTATCACAAGGTGGAACAGACCATTTTGAGCTTTGGAGATGTAGACAGACTAATCATAAAGAAACAAAAAACAACTTTTGAAGAGAACAGCATTATAACATGCCTAAAAGCTCACAGGATTTGATTTTGCCTAGGACCTTTAATTAACACTTATTTTATTCTCATTTTATTTAGGTGATAAACTGAAAAGGGGGACGGCTCATGTGATGAGGGATGGGATTGAAGAATGTAAAAGTTGGGGAGATCCTGACAGTGGAGCTCTGCTGATGCTGGAGGCTGCACGGTGGGACACAAACAGTGCAGATAAATCAGACCAGGTCAAAGTAAGAAAACCTGCATCAACACAGACCTGAGCAGAGATTATTAGAGTGCTTTCAGTGTTTTTAGTAAGTGCGCCTGTTTGTTTTCAGGAAATCGTGAGTCTTCTTTCAGGGCGACCGGGTATGCCCCCTCGTTCATCCATTACTCTGGCTCGAGCTGCTCTGTTACTGCATGAGATGAAAACACCAGAGAGCGTTCCTTTTTTAAAACTTTCACAAAAGCTGTTACAGAATCAGGTAATAAACACATCCACTTATCTGTGAAACAACATTACAGCTGTGCTAAACTAAATGAGTTCATGTTTTCCACAGGTGAGGAGTTTCAGTCGGAGTGTTGTTGTGGACGCTGAAGGTTTCCCCTGTTCCACCTGCCTCCCTTTTCTCCACCTTTTACATCACACCACGTCATGCATAGGTAATGTCTGAGGTTTACACACATTCAGCCACATTCTTTTACAACAGTCCTATTGGTCACAGTGTCATTTGTAAATGGTGGATGGTTTAATGTCACTTTATTACACAGGAATGTTTTGTTTTAAGGGAGAGATAATGATTCATTTTTGTTTCCACAGGTCAAATTATTGACTCCTAAAAGTATGATGCTTCTGAGATTTCTGAAGAGAAAAATAACATTTAAAACATCCTTTCTGTAAATATAAAACAACATATTGAATAATAATAAAATGTCAATAAAAATGCATTGTCTTTTTCTGTCAGATTTATGGTACAACAGTTTATATGCCCACATTCGACTATAATCTTGTGGAAACTGCAGTCATGGAAGTTCTTCATGCTTTTATTTGTTAACAGCAAACAGAAGTGTGGAGGCTTTTATCTTTCAGCAGGTCCCTGCTGTCCTGACAGGGGAGAGCGCCCTCTGCTGGTGCCATAGACTATGTACACATGGATGATTCAGGTGCATCATATAAATCAGAAAATGGAAATCTATAAAGCTATGTTCTGTTATACTGTTTGCAGATCATGTAGATCTGGTGGTAAAGCTACATTTTCCTTTGGTGATACTTTGTTAAAAGCTTGAGCCCCTGCACTAGAGCAGATCAATCTACTGCAGTTTGTTCTGTATTTAACAGCATCATAAATACCTTTGGTATTGTCACATGGTTACATATTATATTTGATTTATTATACTTACTGTGCAAAGAACATTTTATTAATGTCCCTGCGTGCTTCTTATCTGAGCAGACTGGAGCCATATCGCCTCATCTGGATCAGGCTGTTGCATAATCACAAAACCACTTTAGTGTCCAGGAAAGAAGTTTTCATAAAGTGAGTTAAGGTTAGAGTTAGAGCGAGTTTCAGAGGAATGTGACAGGAACAGAGGAGGGGAACTTTTTAAAGAAAGTACTTTTCAGAGTAGTTTTCCATCAGCATACTTTTACTCCTACTTAATATTTTTATTGAAGTAACAGTACTCTGACTTAAGTAAGTTAGTTAGTTACAAAAGTTTTATGTGTCCTTCAAATTCCATAAACTTCAAATTATAAATCAGATGTTACGTCCTGACAGTTACTCTTTAAACTACTCATATTTGAGTAGTACTTTTCCCAAATACTTTTTTACTCTTGAGTAATTTCTTAGACCACTACTTTGTACTTCTACTTTATTATTCTGAAGTAACATTGCACTTATTTGAGTGCAGTTTGGTTACTCTACCAAATTCTGGACAGGAAGGGCATCTGGCATAAAGCAAAACTATTTTGTTCCATCTATTAAACCCAACACCAAACTCCACAAATGCCTCGTTTTTTCAGAATCTTTTATTATACAATAGGTTTTTTTTTCTATTAGTACAAAGATGACTCCAGAGGAAACAGATTGGTCCAACGCTGAAGGTTCCAAAGTATAAAACACCATTAAAATCACACATATGCTTAAATAATAATCGGAAATTAAAAACATTTGCAGAAATCGCTTACTCTACTATATTCGATAATCATTTGTTGCTAAACACTATTCATTCACAAAAGAATCCAGTATTTATTCATTTTTATTTTTTACACGGAATGTTCTGAACTTCACTTCAGTTTCTTCTTATCGCCCCAATCCAACCAAAACAAACCTCGCTCCAGTCGGACAGCTTAAGCAAACAAAAACTACTTCCGCTAATAAAAAGACGTGAAATCAATTAAAGGTGCAATGCGTAACTTTTTTAACAGCTCTGCCTTACATTTAATCAATTACAGGTGGTTTTAGAGCTCAAAAATACCTAGAAAAACACACATTCTGACTGTGAGCGGGGTCGCCTCTCCACAGATCTGACCCTCCACCGGAAAAGTTACACAATTCACCTTTAAACTAAATGCGTTTTGTTCCCTTATTTTAAGCACGTATCATATCCAATACTGAACAATGCCAACGTAACACTACACAAAACATTCACAAAAGTACAAAATGATTGCTTAAAATACTACAAACGAATACAGAAATATACGGTTCATTTTGCCCTTAGAAATCTCCCTTACTGTAGAACTATTATTATTATAAGGCTGAAGATTTGGCACAAAAATATTCCAAGCGAAGCCTAAAACTGGCTACTGTGGTCCTTTTTAAATACAAAATCACAGAATACAGATCATTTTGATATGTGTAACATGGTTCTCGCACAATAAGGTCATAAAAATACTACAATAGGACGCAGCAGAGCCCCAGAAGTCAAGAAAAAAAAAACATTCTTTGACAACTTGATACATAAAAGTGGGTTTAAAGAGGCATTATTTTACTTCTGTGGGGTATTAACTGCGAACACATAACATATTTAGATAACCGCTTTTATCGTTTTAAAAATGCTATATTCGCCTAAAAAGAAGTTCCAGCTTTGCTTTTGACGCTCTGTCGTTTGTCCTTGCGCTAAGTCACTCCCCCTTCAGAGCGCTATCACATTACAGTCTTAGCTGACCACTGAAACTACTGTACATCTGTCGCATCAGGTTTGTGAAATCGTAGTGTGCAGTTCTGCGTCGCGCTTTTGTACATTTATGGAAAAATTGGGACGAACTTTGGCTCGGATTGTACTAGTAACTGTAAGGAAGGTTCCAACAGGGCCTGGGAGAGATCACTAAATTACTCAAACATGCGCAGGTGATGTCTAGAACCTCTTCAGTTTTCGGCTACGTTCAGACTGTAACCTGAAGTAACCCAAATCAGATTTTTTTCGCCTTTCGTTTAAAGTTCACACTGGAGGTCATGTACAAGTCGCATTTAACTGGAAATCTGAACGTCCTCGCAAAAAAATCGGATTTCACAAAAAAATCCGAATTGAGCTTTAATCCCTGCAGTCTGAAGCCTTAGATGAGGGAACGACGTTATAACATGGTAGAAAGCTCCTTTTCACAGAATACTCCCTCTTTAAAGTGATACAACACGTCTATTGCACGTCTCCATCTCCATTTCAGACTGTACTGAGAAATATAAGCTTGTGGGCAACGAAAGAAGATGTTAAAATCCAGCTGTTGCTTCACGTGAATAGGCGAACATGTCACAGGACAAAAAAAACAATAAAGTTACAGATGGCATCTTTAAAAATGGTGATGCCGAGTTCAGATGGGGACAGAAACCAATAATCAGTATCAATAATAATGTATTTTCACAACTAAATTCAACGGTTTTATTGGCGAATCTTGTGATAATGTCCATTTTCACAAGCTTTCCAACCACTCCAAAAAAACAAATCAGGACAATAACAATATTAAGACACAATATATTTCAACAACGCATCAGGAATGTGCCAAAATGTGGCTTTAAATTTCTTTTTTGAGTTTCAAGTCTCGTACAAAAAAACTGAAATTTGACTAAATACTATTGTTTGGGAGAATTCACTAATTTTTAATCATTTTAAATAAAGATGATGTGGATACTTTGCAGCTGATGTCACCCATATTCCCTCGGGGTGTGACGCTAACTGTAGGCTCAGCTCTGTCTGGGACTTCGTTAGGTTTTAATCTGATCTTTTATTTAATGCAATCTGACCGTAAAGAACTGACTTTTCTCAAGCGACAACAGGTGAGATGACTTGTACTATTTTAAAGTAACTTTTGTCTTGTGTAACCATGGAAACGGCTGTACATTCCGCCATAGAAATACATGTAGAACCACGATATTCATTTTTCGATACATATCCCACTTAAAAGTATGAACTCATCATTAAAAAAACTACCTATAATCATTTCTCCAGACTTTTG
Organism: Odontamblyopus lacepedii; assembly: GCA_034769755.1. Lineage (NCBI taxonomy): Eukaryota > Metazoa > Chordata > Actinopteri > Gobiiformes > Gobiidae > Odontamblyopus > Odontamblyopus lacepedii. The sequence continues at coordinate 7,733,712 of CM068359.1, read as the reverse complement.
GGGCTCTCCACGCGACAGCTGTTCCACCGCGCTCCAGATAGAAAAATAAAACACTCGCCATGAGGTTGTTTTGCGTTCCTTCTTAACTCTCTCCTTTCCTTAAAGGTCCCACGTTACGCAGAATTTACTCTTAGGAGCCGTTAAAATGTCGTAACCTCATCAAAAACAGACCTGGAGTTGTGTTTTGTTTCATTCATGCACATTTAAGTCTAAGAAACCCTTTGTTACTAGTTTGTCTGCATCTCCAAAGCTCAAGATTTCAAGTGAACATCTCTAAATTTTACGTTTAGTTCAGTAAATATGGGCAATTCCACAGCTGAAAGAGTGTTTTCTGTTTAAGCGAGATCTAAATGTGCAGAGTTTGTGTTAAACGTGCGAATGAAGCAAAACAAAACTCCAGGTCTGTTTTTGTTGAGGAAACATTAGAACATAGATGAGAAAATGGCGTAACATGGGCCCTTTAACCGTTTTCTCTCTTCTTCAGTACTCCGTCTCGCCGTGGTTGTACTCCTCGTGGTAGCCCTGGTCCTGGTACTCGGCGCTGTAGTCCTGGTCTCCTCCCGCTCCGTTCTCCCCGTTGGAGGCCTGGGCTTTGGGGCAGTATTTGGCATCGTAGATCTGGCGCCCCAGGCCGAAGTTCTGGCCACTCTGGTTGGCGCCCTGGCTGTAGCCCATCTGCAGGGACATGGTGCTGTTGTCGCAGTGCTCCGTGTTCAGCTTGTGGTCGTAGATGGCGCGTCTCGTACCCGGAGCGGTCATGCCAGACTGTGGAGAAAGAGAGAGAAATATAAGACTAGAGATCGAGTGATCGGCTGACGCAGATACTCATGGTTTAGAATCTAGAGAATCTTTATATAGGACCAATTTTTGTTATTTTCCCACTTTACTACAAACTGACTTGCAGCCACAAACCTTTAAGAGAGGGCGTTGTCACTTTTTGTGCAGTTTTCTCCTCGCATTAAAGGGACAGTTTGGAATTTTGGACATGGGGCCTCATTTCCTCGTGAGCCAGAGTGTTGGAGACGTGTGGAGACACGTTTTTAAATCTTCCTTCCGGTTCATGTATTTGCAGAGGTTGCTGGTGCTAGGCTAGTGCATGTCAATGGCCATAGTCGTCCTGCCACTAAAAACAGTCTTACCCACTCCAGACCCGAAGAAAACTATTAGAACTCCAGACTGTCCATGTGAACGTCTGTGTCCACAGAATAATGTTTGAAATAAAACTAACCTTGCATCACATAAATCATTGCATATTGCAGGACTATTTTCTCATATATCAGTCCACCGCTGCCGAGCTTTCGATCAGGAAGTACAACTCACTGTTGCTGCTCAGACAGAAATCCTTCAAATGCAACGGTTGGTTTTATTTCTAAAATGATTCTCTGGACACAAACGTTCACATGGACAGTCTGGAGTTCTAATAGTTTTCCTCGGGCCTGTGGAGTGGGTAAGACCGTTTTTAGTGGCAGGACGACTATGGCCATTGACATGCACTAGCCTAGCACCAGCCCCTCTGCAAATAAAAGGACTGGATGGAAGATTTATGTCCAAAATTCCAAACTGTCCCTTTAAAGTGTTAATATAAAGCTTTGTGTGCATTTTTCAGGCAGCAGATTGACCGAAACTAAATGTTGGCCTGTGCTGGAGAGTTAAATCCAATAGTCGATACACTAAAAAGTCCAAATATCTACTTGATGTCAGCCTATCGATATACAAGACCACACTGACAAAAACAGAGCAGGGGATGTGTTGAAGATGCTGTGTCCCAAACCAACTTCCTCCAACCAGTGTTTTTTTCTGCCTTTTTTGCATTTTTAAACAGATTTGTAGCTACCTTGTTTATTTATTAGTTAGTTTTGTCTGTTTCTCATAAATGTGCATGCTTAAAATAGGAACGGAGTGTGGCATTTCTGCTGGGGGCGTATCACCTGCATGATTCCTTGGAAATGGAAAGTTAAAACCACACTTCGGAACATTCTCCGTGGAAATAAGATGCGTTTTAAACCATGCTGTGGATTATAGTCAAAAAAAACAACATTTCTACGAAAACAAGCAGGGGTAGACCTCCTTCCAAGCCAAATGAGAGTCAGGTTTATGGAGATACAAGCCCGCTTAGAGTAAAGACGCCTAACTAAAATGAAATGCTTTTATTTTAGTTTGTATTTTTGGGCTAAAATTCACATCAAATGTTGCTAAAATGGCATTCTAAGTGCACATCAGGAATCAAGAGGATTCCTGATGTAGTGCACTGATAGGGCAATCCTTTTTCAGAGCTCAATTAACTGAAAGGAACACCCCGTCCTGCACCCTCGGGAGAAACTAACCACCCCAGCGTCTCTGCGCCGACACATGGAAACCACTTGCTATACACGATACGGATACAACAACCATCATTTGTGTGTAAAAATACTCAAATTCCTAATGGCGATGGCATCCACAGACGTGCTTGTCCGGGAGAATTGGAGTAGACAAATTGCCTTCAGCGGGTGAATGAGAGGCTGAATTGTGGAGGGTCACGGGGCCGGAGGCTCTCTCAGCATGTGGAGACGGACAATGATGGTTAATTACGGGGTTAGGGCCAAACTGAATACACTACAATCATTCACTGTTGGCTATTTAACTCTCACCTATTACCCTATACAGAAGTAGCGCAGGTAGTAAATACAGGCTCTGGTTTGGTTTTAAAGGGCTCAGATGACGCTATTTTCTGATCTGTGTTATGTCATCACAAACAGACCTTCAGTTGTGTTTTATTTCTATCACACACGTTTAACACACAAATCCTGCAGATTTAGTTCTTGAATTCTCTCTCAAACAGAAAACACTACGTTCCACCTCATGACGTCATGTGGTAATTATGGTTGGGCAGTAATACGGTAATACAGTATCCCGCTGTATCAAAACAGTATCAGTTTCATTACGGGAGATGGTAAAGCCGTACAGCATCCGCGTCGACCGCCGTGCACCTCTGAAACTTTCCAACTAGGCGTTAAAAAGTCGCAGAAAGCGAGGGGGAAGTGACGCAGACAATAAGGGCTATGATTGGTCCTCTCCACCGCTCTATATTTCCACTACTCATTATAGACCTTGAGTAATAATGTGTTTAATGCAGCTTTGTGCACATTTGTTTACGATTTCCAGAAGCCAAACTTAAAACCACATGGCTCATTTGCATACAGTATAAGCGCTGATAAAAACAGCTTGTGCGCTGATGCGATCGAACGCGCTGCAAAGTTTGGTTTGATCAGAACTTGTGCCTCATCTTCAAATATAAAGCTGCGACTCTGTTTCTGAAGGGTTTAAGTGCAGCTACAAAATAATTGTGAATTAGACAGTAATAGTCAGTAATACTGTATACCCCGCCCAACCCTAGTGGGAATACAGGAAGGGCTCCACTGTGTTTTTAATCTCCCCACACCTTCACTAGAATTATTTGGAGCATTTCAGCCCTGGAATCTCTAATCAATAAAAGATAAAAAGTAACCGTTAACTTGAAAACTACCACGCTTCATGACATCACAAGGTGGAACAGAGCATTTTGAGCTTTGGGGATGGACCGATTAATAATGCAGAGTTACTTAAACATGTGTGAATGAAACAAAACACAACTCCAGGTGTGTTTTTGAGGAGTCCATTTAGAGTAATGTAGGACCTTTAACAGTAGTAAATGATGGATCAGTACTGTGTGTGTGTGTGTGTCTATTAAATAACAGCTAAACACTAAACTGAAGGTTACAGCTCTATGCCCTGTGAAGATGTTTATTTTCTGAGCCTGATGAGGAGCTAGGCAGCCTGTCTCTAACAATACAGATACCAAGACACACAAAAGAATACAAAACAGGACTAAGTGTTAAACAAACTTTTAAAGAAACCAACAGAACACTCCACAGTTTGTGCGGATGTGTGTTGTAAGACTGTTTTCTTTGGACTATAGAGTATTTCAGGAAATCTTTCTGATGTAAACAAAGACACATACTGGAGTTTGACACAAGAGATTAAGGCTTTGTTGTCTGCAAAACTGTTTAAAAGGCTCATATTACACTATTTTATTATCTATTTCCTAATGTTTCGTCACAAACAAACATGGAGTTGTGTTTTGTTTCATTCACACATGGTTAATTACACACAAACTCTGCATATCTTTACTGAACTTAAAAGTAAAATGTAGCTGTTAACTTGTAAACTACCAAAACATTACATCACAAGGTGGAACAGAGCATTTAGAGCTTTGGAGATATAGACAGAATAATAATAAAGAGTTACTCAAACATGAATGAAACAAAACATTTTGCCATTTTCTAACATTTCTCAAAACATTCCTCTGTTGTGAAACTGCTCTCCTGCTGTTGGGACGTTTGTTTGTGTGAACAGCTGTATGGTGCTCTGAGAGGAGTAAAAAAAAAATTTTTTAAAGTATGAAATTGTAAATATACGCAAGAATCTTGAATGTAGACAAAGCAGATCTTCTTACACTTTGAATTTTGTGTCTTCCCTCGGATAAAACCACATAGATACTCCCCACTCACCATATACAAGTTATATCACGATACTAAAGGTTCAAAATCCCTTTCGTTACTATGGGAAAGGCTCAATATTTATACCACGTAGATGAAAAAAATGACTAAAAATGTATTAGTAGGGGTGTAATGATATCAAAGTCTCATGATACAATATCGTCACAGTATGAACCTCACGGTACGATATTTATTGCGATATGTTGGGGAGGCTCACAATATTACGATATTCTACAGAATAACAAGAGTGACATTCTAAAATGCTTTGCCCAGTCATTTGGTACATTTATTGTCATTAGAGATGGAACGAAATCCAAAACTCTCTGTACCAGATTTTCACCATAAACATCTCACCGTACAGTATTTATTGCAATATTTTGTGGAGGCACAAAACTGTGAATCTGCTACTTTTTCCTCTAAAAATGCTTCACAAGACTTAATCCAAAGAATGAAGATTTCAAAGTGCTTAGAACAGTTATTTCTTCATGTAGTCTGCACTGAAACGGAGCAAAGGATCATGGTCTATGTAGTTCCCTCTGTTTTTTTTTAGCTATTTCTACATCAGAACTATTCATTTATGCAAATTATTATTCTCAGATATTATTCTGAGACCTTTGATCATACGATATTACAGTTACTGTTACATCCCTATGCATTAGCAAAGTACATGTCATATTTGTCCACCAAGATGCCACACTGCTGCTATCCAGACCCTTCTGTATCTACTGGAGGTCCAATAGTAGTTTCATGAAGTAATGTCTGTATTTTTGGCAACCATTTTAATTAAATAAATAAATAAATAATGAACATATTAAAAGTATTAAAGAAGTGCATGGTCATACTGGCTTGCAAAACTAATTCCACATATTATTCTTTGTTCATCACAGGAATAAGCCAAGGTTTAATTATTAGTAACAATAAATACTCACTACTATTACCCAGTGCCTCACATATCATTAACTATTGAATAACTGAATTATGCTCATATAAAACAATGATTAATCGGCTTAGTGTTCATTCACTGTTTATTCACCGTTTCACATTTATGAGTTTTGGCTTTGGTTGGAGCTGGTCAGTGACCTGTGTCAGCGTCTGACCGCGCATTTGACTTACAATTGTAGTGCGGACACAAATGCAAATCTGTATTCAAATACACAAAAGCAAAAGCAGGAGACTTTTTCTCGTCTCATTAAACATATCCTTGTAGAATTTATTAATTGTGGGTGTTTCTATTGCTCAAAAATACAATATTTCCTCCTGTGAATAGGGGCGACCCTCCACAGATCTGACCTGTAATGTAGCATCATGCTGTAACCTGCTCGTCTCCTTTGTGATAGGCAGATTTAACATATACTGTGGAACGTTCTAGACAAAGCAATAATGTTTCCAAGGAGACAAGCGTCCAAGGAGTCATTTCAGTAAAACTTGGCTAACATCATTTTCAGATTTAACTAAAAATCTTGCATAGTTTTTTGTTTAAAGTTTATTATTTTACTTTTCGGTTGGACACGTAATTCCTGTTTCTTAGAACCCATAATGTTAACAACGGTCAAATGCTGTATTACACAATGGATATGATTAGACTAATAAAAATATACAACACCTTGATTTTGTTAAGGAAGGTTTAACTACCGGAAAAATGCCTTTCTAAACAGTCCGTGCAATTTGGATGGAGTTTTCGGTGTTGATGACATAAGCAGGGTACAGGGATTTTCTTTTCAAACTGCCAGATAATTCCTGTGTTTTTGGTTTTCTTCTCCACTTTTTTCAACTGCCACTAAACCAGGTCTCAGCCAGGTCTAAGCCGGGTCTCAGCCGGGTCTCAGCCGGGTCTCAGCCGGGTCTCAGCCGGGTCTCAGCCGGGTCTCAGCCGGGTCTCAGCCGGGTCTCAGCCGGGAGTAAACCGGGAGTAAACCGGGACTAAACCGGGACTAAAGCCGGGCCTAAGCCAGGCCTAAGCCAGGTCTAAATCAGGCATAACCAGGCCTAAACCAGGTCTAAACCAAGTCATAATTAGCAGAACTTGAACCCCCTCATATGCTCTTCATTAAATTAGTGGTGTGGTATTTGTAGCGTCCATATGGTATTTGCCTGCACAGGGCTGGATACAGTATTTGGTTCGTGTATATGTGTGAAAGGGTTTGTCTCTAGTCGTCATACAAGCACAAATTCCTTTTTGAAGACTCTATATTACACACAACTGACTCTTGTGAGCTTCAGGCCATGTTATAACGTTTCCTCCTCAAAAACAGACCTGGAGTTGTGTTTTGTTTCATTCACACATGTTTGAGTCGTCCTGCATTATTAGTCATGTAGCGGTAATATGGGGCCTTTAAAAGTTAGTCTGTTTTGGCATTATTTTGTATTTCTGGTGGTGAGTCTGACAAACACCTTCCTCCATGGTTACAGGTCAGATCTGTGGAGAGGCGACCCCGCTCACGGTCAGAATGCCGTTTTTTTTTAGGTATTTTTGAGGTATAAAACCACCTGGAATTGAATAAATGTAAAGTAGAACTAGACAAACCCCCAATCAAAAAGTTATGTAGATCCACCACTCACTACCTTTAAGTAATTTTTTATAAACAAACTCTGAATTAGTTAAGCCTAGAATAAAAACATTCCAGATACTTTTACTACTACTTCAACAGATCTTTAGAAATGGATGTGGCGTGTACTAGCTCTACTTTGTTTTCATTGTAAAAACATTTAATCGCAAAAGCATTCCTGGAAAAAGTCTACCTTCCACAGGACTAAACATGCCCGCGGTTTTATGGCCCCAGACAACAGCAGGTCACAAAGTCCCGGGGGAAGATTCCAGAATAGAGCTTTACAATCCTCCAGATGGGGTGTTCTGGCGTGTTCTTGGGTGTTTTATGGGCGCTGTGTGTTTTTTTGCATACCTGGCTGGCCCCTTTGTTGGTGCCCATCTGCAGGCTGATGGTGGTGTTGTCCATCGGCGTCTGGACGGGTGCTTTGGGGTCGTACAGGTGCCGCCGGGTGCCGTACGCGCTCATGCCCGCCTGGCTGGCACATTTGTTGGTGCCCATCTGCAAAAGAGGAACAGATAACAGGTAAAAATGATGATCATACACATACACGATTATCTATACAGCTAGTACATCTCCAGAGCTCAAAATGCTCTGTTCCACCTTGTGATGTCATATAGCAACACAACATAATAAATCATAAATCAGTGTCATATGGGCCCTTTAAACAGTTTTGGAGACAATAAAGCCTTAATCATCTGCATCAAACTCCAGCATGTGTCTGCGTTTACATTCTGAAGTATTTCCTATTGTCCAAACAAAAGAACCTTACAACAATTGTTTTTTTTTAATAGACACACACACACACACACACACACACACACGCAGTACTGATCCATCATTTACTACTATTAAAAAGGTCCTACATTACTCTAAATGGACTCCTATGAGCTTTACGCCATGTTAGAATGTTGTTACCTCCTCAAAAACAGACCTGGAGTTGTTTCGTTTCATTTGCACTTTTGAGTAACCCTGCATTATTAGTCTGTCTACATCTCCCATGCTCAAAATGCTTAAAAAGTTTTAACGTTTGCAACTACTTTTTACCTTTAGTTCAGTAAATATGATACATATGATTAATGACAAATCTAACTTTTACTGTACAACGATCCAAGGAGACAAGCGGGGGATGCCACTACACCAAGTTACAGGTCAGATCTATGGAAAGGCGATTCTGCTCAAAGTAAGAATGCAGCTTTTTTCCAGGTATTCTTTTAGTAACAAACTAAATGCTATAAAGATAAGTTTAATGTCATACAGTAGAACATTCCAGCCAAAAAAAATGACATAAAATTGGTTTTCAGTTTTTATATTTAAGATATGTTGGCTTTAATTATAATAATATTTTTTAAAGTTCAAAGTTCAAAAAAGTTTATTAATAATTATTTATTTATAATTATAAATGGAAAAGTCCAAGTGTTCTTTGGGGAGACGCAGATTCCTAGCTTCTTGGCTTTTTATGGGTGCATTTGTCTATGGTGTAATATAGACTGACTCTAGACTGTTTATAGCCATTTTCAAATATCGTATATTTTTTCCAATACCAATAGACCATGCATGTCTCTGATTGGCTAATCCACTTGTCAATCACACCCCCATCTGACCACTGGGAGGTTCACCAGTGACCAGACTCAAATAATAAATCTTATTAAATTATTGGAGAAGTGTGATTTCTGGATTTCAGGCATTTTGGCAATTTTACTTTATCCTTTTCATAACTGTCAAATCTTGCTTCTCACTTGACCTTATACCACATAATTAGTGTTTTGAGTGTGAATAATGCAGAGTAAAGAGCTTTGGGATCTTCCAGTGCATCATTATTATTATCTTCTAGCCTTATGGCCCTCACTGTGACACGTGGACTATAATAACCTGGTAATCCTGGGCTGTCCACACTGTCAGCGCTCACTCACTTGAGCCTGTCTCTTTAGCTCTTCTTTCGTCTTTAGCTCGTCTCTCTGCAGCTCTCACATAAACATTCAGAGCGAGTTTGGGCCCTGACATCACCCCTGCAGGTTTCGACAGGAGCCGTTTCACCAGAGCCTGCTCCTCATGACTAAATGCACGCTTCACTTGTTTATGCTGTGGTTTGAGTTATGATTTCACTCAAACACAGACAGTGAATGGGGTAATGCAGGGGATCAAATGAAAGTCAAATCTGAAACAGTACTGCATGGTTAGTCCAGAACAATTTAGTGAAAATATCTACTTTATGCTTTTAGATTTATGTATGTTTTCATGCTAGAATTCTAATCATAAGTACACATAAAGAATCGTCTTCACGGAGATGTCACTGCTTTGTCTAGAAGGGGGGTGGGATTAAATAAATTTTTCTTCTTCCCACTTTTTTTTGGGTAAATTTGTTGTCGTTTTGTTTCTGTTGTTCTGATTGCATTAATATCTTATGGATAATACTCTGTTCCATTGTAAAAGAATGTAAAATACTTACTTGCCCAAAATAAATACAGAAATATGCCTTAAAATGTATTTAACCTTGCATTAAGTAAATTACAGGTATTTTAATGTTCAAAAATACCTTAAAACATGCTTCCCCATTGTCAGAATAGTCACCCCTCCACAGATCTGACCTGTAACTTGGCTTTGTGGTGTCACTTGCTTGTTTCTTTGGAAATGGATAAATGTACTACCATGGTATACAAAATTCCAGGCAAAACAAAGATATCTCCATGGAAACAAGCAGTTGGCAGATTCTCCAGCAGAAAAGTTACACGGTAAAGCTTTAACATTTAATACAAGACTGAAATCTGAACTGCTAAAGTGAAAAGTAGTGTCCAACCATAGACTGTCCAGAATGAGGCAGTAAAGAGTGCAGGCCTCTGGTGAACGAAGGTTAAGGAAAAGGGTGGAAAAAAAATAATTCGCAGCAGTTAGCAATAAAATTATCACCAACCAGATTTACAAGTGCAAACGATTCTCATAAACTGTTATCAAAGCACACGTCATGTCACCAGTGCTTAGATAAGATGCACGCATACACATTTGTCAGTTATCATTAGGGGTGTAAAGATATCCAAGTCTCACAATACGATATCATGGGAAAGCTCATGATATGTTGGGGAGGCTCATGATATTACAATATTCTACAGAATGACTGACATTCTAAATGCTTTGACCAGTCATTTGGTACAACATTTATTGTCATTAGGGATGGAACAATATCCAAATCTCTCTGTACCATATTTTCACCATAAAGATCTCACTGTACCAGATTTATTACAATATTTTGTGGAGGCTCAAAAAACTGTGAATCTGCTCCTTTTTCCTCTAAAAATGCTTCACAAGACTTAATCCAATCCAAAGAATGAAGATTTCAAAGTGCTTAGAACAGTTATTTCTTCATGTAATCTGCACTGAAATGGAGCAAAGGATCATGGTCTATGTAGTTCCCTCTGTTTTTTTTTAGCTATTTCTGCATCAGAACTCTTCATTTAAGCAAAGAGACTTAGGATTCGCTATATTTTGGTGGTCCACGATATTATTGTGAGACTTTTGACGATACGATATCACCAGATTTCGGTAATTGTTACATCCTTAGTTATCAGTGTTTTTAAATGTAAAATATATTTAAGAAACATTTTCCATATTTTCCAGTCAAATGAAGCTTGTGATAGTGGTTACAGGAGTGAATTTGGAGCCAGGTCCTATATTAGGATATTTTTAAAAGGACAAAATTGTCAAATAAACCACCAGGATTGTGTAGAGCGGGTTAATATGAACATTTTAAGAGCCACAATATTCCTGTGTAAGTTAGTAAATGGTAAATGTCCATTCCTATGTACAGTCTATGGTTTGTATAAACATTCTGGGTGTTATGTAGGTGTTCTGTACCTGTAGTCCAATCACACACTGTCCGGCCTTCAGTTTCTCCTCGTCAAACATCCGCTCCTGTTTGTCTGCGTACTTCACTCCGATCTCCACCTGGGAATGGCCTTTAGTCTTGGCCTGAAAAGGAGAAGACACATCAACACAAGACACACACAAAATCAAACTTAAAGGTCCTGTACCCTGTTCTTTAGTATTTGAACATTTGTCTCTCTTCAGTACAGATATATTGTACAAGTACAAGCAGCTCTTGAGGTCAAAAATAATTCCTCCGTGTGCCATTTGCATTCAATTATAAAAGCTTTGTATTGTCCAAGTATCAGGAAATGCACATTAGCATGCTAGTTGTTAGGTTTGCTGTGGCTGCAAAACTCAACTCTGGAAAGTTGTGAAAAGTGCTTATAAACTCATTGTAGTGAATAAGTAGGATGCTAGGAATGCAGAAAAAGTAAGTGAGGAATAACTTCTAAAGTGCCCATAACAGCTTAATTTTTATTTTTATTTAAGATCATTTTATTTAGATTTTTTTTTTAAATCCAATTTGGCCCTTTTTTAAAAAGTGTGACATCATCCATATTTTTTATGTACACTTTCTGTACATATATCAAAATATTTTTTTCTACTTTTCATCACAAATTGTTTCTTGATTAAATTATAATTTATATTTACAGCAGGTATTCTCACATCAAATTAAAGAAGAGTCAAAATTAGAGAATCATAAAAACATACACACTTTAAGACAATAAAAATCACATGTAGGTCCTTTAAAGGTGCATTGTGCAACTTTTCTTTCTGGTGGAGGGTCCGTCAAATGCTTTTCTCCGTGGAGATGTTATTCCTGTGTTTGAAATGTTCCATAATATGGCATTAAACCTTTCTATCTGCACAGTGACCAAACCAGACCAAGTTAGAGGTCAGATCTGCCCGTTTTTCTTGGTGTTTTTGAGCTATGAAACCACTTATAGTTGAATAAATGTAAAGTAGAGCTGTTTAATGTCATACTGTGGAACATTCCGGGCATAGCAACAGAAACAAGCAGGTGACGGACCCTCCACCGTAGATGTACATGTAGTGCGTAGGTACCATGCTGGCAAGGGCGAGGAGCGTGGTCTGGACTTGGGTGAGGTTGGTGTTGTCGAACAGGTCGCTGGCCTCAAACGTGTCGTGGGTCTTCAGGCCGTAGGCTTTGATCGCCGCCAGGAAATTATTCACATTCTCCAACTGAAACAAAAAGAGGAGTAAAGACGGATTACAAAATTGGGAAGAGGATTTGATATGAAAATGCTAAACTTCCTTCAACAAACAAAGACAAAACACTTTTTCCATAGATTTTTCATTTCTTGCTTTTGAAACTTAATTTCCAGAGCATAAATTATTACCCTCGCCTTGCCAGCAAAATTAATTTTCGCAATTTTTGGGAGTTTCGACGACCGATCACTGATGTTGGCAGAAGACGGCGCCAAACAGATAAGACAGATGCTGTAATTTTCTCTCAACTGGATGCAAGTTTGATTTTTTAGCACTGTTGTGACCATAGACTGTATGGACATAGCTCACCTGCTGCTATCGTGGTAGTTTTGGCTTCAATTTACTTTATATTGAAAAAAATATTGCACCTCTCTGCGTAACTTCTGCTATCAGGGTCCTCATTTTGGTCTTAAAATGTTCGGATTAACCTGCTCTACATGATCCTTTTGTTTTTGTTGAACTATTTCGTCTGTAAATAAATACAGACATACTATGGAACTTGACTCCAAATTCGCCCCTATAACCGCTACCCTCGATGAGCTTCATTTGACTGGAGCTGAATGCTATGGGTGACGTCCACTTCTCTATACAGTTTATAGTTGTGACGCTTGGACCAAATCCACGTGAAGTATTTGAACATTACGATCACTAGTTCTGAAAATCTGGTAAGAGTATCTAGAACAGAGTCCTTCACGGGTTCGGGGATCCACAAATTTTAATAAAACGGGTGAAAAATGTGCTGTGTCGGGTTCGGATCGGGTCAGGTCAGACGCAGGAGAGCGCGGGTATAATCTGCGGTTTACAAAACATCATGTGTGAACATTAAACAGGGCTGTGTTTTAGTGAAATGCAAAAATGCCGTTGTTTTTACAAGATGATGAAATGTAAAATCCATATGTTTTTGCCTTCACGCGCGCATTCCCACAAATCTCTGCCACTTTCATTTTCAAACCACACATGCAACGTCCTGCAGTTCAAAGTGACTCGCAAGGAGCTGAAAAGAAAGTTAGAGAGTCGAGAGTACGAAGTTGTGGCTCTTTTTTGGCTCTTGGACTTATTTTCATTCGGGTTCAGTTCGGGTGTCGGTCTGTATTTATAGGGGGTTGGATTGGGTGCGGAATTTTGCTTCAATTCTGTCGGAAAACGGGTCAAAATCAGACCTGTGCAGGACTCTGATCTAGACTTCTTTATATTACAATTCATCAGTTGGAATCCTCTTTACTACAATTGGTTAATTCCAGCTGTCACTCACTCAGAAACATCGGGAGGTCGACCAACAGGAGAAAAGGGTGGGGAAAAGTGTCTGTGTGTTTAATGACTGTCTCTGCTCAAACACAGAAACACTGAATCACCATCTAACCACATCACATGAATGAGATCACCACATCGCCCGGTCCTACTTCAGACACTGCACGTTCTCTGTCAATACCTTTATACTCTTGGTTTCTATGTTCTTCTATGCATCTTCAAAAGCTGCATTCAACAGCTTCAACTTTGTCTGACATCATTGCATCATACCCGTTTTAAAAAGGGGCCTTTTGTTGAAGAATTGCCTCACTGAAGACTTCACAAAGCAACTTGAGTGAGACGTACTTAAGAGCTCCAACACACAGGAAGCCAAAGAGTGAGAGGAGGAGGGGCACAATGTCACCACTTCTTTGCAGTCTGGTCACGATATCAACATTTCACGCTCTATTTTGATACTAAGGAACAGACTCAATACTTAATACTGATACCACAATGATAAAAAACACTATTTAGACAGAAGAATGTGATTTTCAACATTAAATCCTAGTGTTTTCGTTCATATTCTCATGTGGTAGTATATGTGTACAATCTTTCAGTGGTCCAGTTAGGTTCCACAGTGGTCCATGGGCATATACTAGTCTATCTGCAGGGAGGGCCCCCCCATAAAGCCTGTAATGCACATTTTTCCATTAGGCAACTTGCAGTGCGACCCACCAAGATGATTTGTTCCCAGGGTCCAAAATTTGGTGCTTCCTCCCTGCGGATACAGCTCAAGATTATTCGAAACCTATTCAGGAAAGACTAATTTCTGTCCTGCGGATGTGGCTTTGTTTTTTAGTATCAATACCTGCTCAAATGGGTAGTTAGTTTCGATTGCTATCTGATTTTCGATACAAACCTCCTCTATGACCACACCTCACAAAGCCCTTCACAGGCACAGGGCCAGATGTGCACGCTCGGGCGGTTATCTGCACTGTTATTATTATTATATAACAGACCGTATTGTGAAACGTGAGAGCACCAACATTCCACTTTGTCTCAACAAATTCAGGAGTGAGGATCTTTGACGGCGCAGGCATGTGTTTGTGTAAGCAGCTGAGACAGAAACGATGGAAGTCTATTCATTTACACAAACAAAACTGGCATAGGTGGAATGATCTGAAGGACTTTTCCTGAATAGTTTTAGAATGTTTTTTATCAACGTTCTCTGGGGGTGTAATGTTAACTGTAGGTTCTGCTCTGTCTGAAGGTCTGTTACTCAAATTAGACTTTAATCTGAGCTTTATTTCAACATAATTTGACCAGAAAGAGCTGACTTATTTAGGACTATAGCAGGTGAGCTGATTTGTGCTGTTAAATAATTCTCTCACACATATAATTACAAGCAAAAAACAAAAGTCACAAGCATGCATGCAAGCATTAGTTTCAGTTATAGTATTCCATTGTGTTTTAAATCTTCACTATAGTAATCTATAGTTAAGTCTCTGACCCTTCTATGGATGGGTTTCAGGATATGGGTTTTGGAAATTTCATGGCAAAGTACAATCAACCGTTTCTCTTTCCCCTGTTTGGGAGGAGGACATCATCACATTTGACAATCTGAAAACTGCCAATAGACACGGTGTGCTGTCAATTTGAGCTACCCAGCCCTACTGTACATGCGCACACACCAAGCACTGTTACAGTTTAAATGTAGTCGATCTGAGCTCCCGAGGCGCAGACGGTATAAATTTCCCTCCCTGGATCGTGTGTATACATTTTTGAAAGAAATGTTTATGTTTCTTCTGTTGTCCTTTTTTCCATCCTCATCTATATGGACTAAGAAACAAGTCCGTTCTTAGTGGTGCTATATAAATAAAATTTAACTGCGGGAATTGTCCCCAGTATCACAAAGGTGAGGTGTGCGCCCTCTGGTGGATGCATTATTTGGGAGAAGATATATAGTCGTCCCTCGCTACTTCGCGGTTCACCTTTCACGGCCTCGCTGTTTCGTGGATTTTTTTTTTTAACAGTGTATGAAACATGCATTGTGTTCTGCGTTCTGATTGGCCAAGGGAGAACCTGCGCATTGTGTTCTGGGTAATCACAGGTGGCATGTCTGTTTAAAATAAAATGGAACCAACAACTGCCCATTACTATGTTTTTCACCCCCCGCACTCCTCAGTTAAGATCGCGTGGAGCGATCCCCCTCCCCGCTACTTGCTCAGATGGCGGAGGGGTTTTAGAGCCTTAAAACGTATATACAATTGTAAAAAATAAAGCCGACTACTTTGTGGATTCCGGTTATTTTTAGAACGTAACCCCCGTGATAAATGATGGACCACTGTAGTCAAGCTTTGCTACCTCTGCCCATATTCATATAACTGAGTGAATAATGGTGATTCTGCAGTGGGTCATTATTCGATGGTTAAATTGGCCTGTTGATATGCGCTACCTTTAGTCAGAGCCCTGTTTGAGCAGAATACGACTGTCCAAATGATTTATGCATATTCATATAAATGAGTGTAAATTTGACATAACCAAGGTATAAAGTGTGATCACCGTGTGCAAACAGCATCAAACCCACTGTCGCTGATCCAAAGAAATATGTAGTAAAACTGGGGAGGTTCACTTTATTGCACAACCGTAAACGGAAAAACGTAAGGTCGCTTATTTCAACAAGCTTTTTTTTTACATTGTCAACGGTGGGATTCATCACCACCGGTATGACTTGACTTAACTCTACATTATTGCATTTTTACACATATTCTCTCTGAGTCTTTTACCTGAAGCCAGTTGATCCCGGATGTGTTGATTTTCTTCACAGAGTTTGGCTGCAGTTCATTGATGAGTCTGCGAGGAAAGAGAAGGGAAACCATTTTAATCTATTAAAAATTATAAGCATCATCATCCTAAAAAAAAAAAAAAAAGTCTAATGGTCAGGTTAGGAGAGGCGTTCAACTGCACTGGCAAATAAGTCAGGCAAATAAGAGAGTATATATTATAGTGTGTGTGTGTGTATGTATGTATGTATGTATGTATGTATGTATGTATGTATGTATGTATGTATGTATGTATGTATGTATGTATATATATATATATATATATATAGATATATATATATATATAGATAGAGATATATATAGAGATATATAGATATAGATATGAGTGCCTGGAGCTGTACAATATCAACAGGACTCTAAGGGCGTTCATTGCAAACTCGATGCGGTTGTGGAAAACCACCCTTGAAGCCACTTGCACAAGTGACCATCAAATGTGGCATATGCCAAGGAGACGCACTGTCCCCACTGCTGTTCTGCATAGGTCTGAACCCCCTCAGCCAAATAATCGACCGCACTGGCTATGGATACCGACTCAGAAACGGGGCCACCATCAGTCACCTCCTCTACATGGATGACATCAAGCTGTACGCTAAGAGCGAGCGAGATATCGACTCACTGATCCACACCACCAGGATCTACAGCACAGACATTGGAATGTCATTCGGGCTCGAGAAATGTAGTAGGATGGTGACAAAGAGAGGGAAGGTAGTCCACACAGAGGGGGTCTCACTCCCAGAGGGAACAATAACAGACATTGAGGACAGCTACAAGTACCTTGGTATCCCACAGGCAAATGGCAACCTTGACGAGGCAACAAGGAAAGCGGCGACAGCCAAATACCTGCAAAGAGTACGGCAGGTCCTAAGAAGCCAGCTCAATGGCAAGAACAAGGCGCAGGCAATAAACAGCTACGCCCTGCCAGTGATCAGATACCCAGCAGTAATCATAAGTTGGCCAAAGGAGGAGATACAGACCACGGATGTTAAGACACGAAAGCTCCTGACCATGCATGGAGGATTCCATCCCAAGTCCAGCACCCTGAGACTGTACACGAGCCGGAAGGAAGGAGGCCGAGGACTAGTGAGTGTGGGAACCACTGTCCAGGATGAAACATCCAAGCTCCACAAGTACATCAGTGACAAGGCCCAGACTGATGACATGCTCAGAGAATGTCTCAGACAGTGGGGCGCAGAGGAAGAGGTGCTGGAGGGACCATCATGGCAGGACAAACCCCTACATGGGGCATACCACCGGAACATAACTGAAGTGGCTGATATCAAGAAATCCTACCAATGGCCAGCCATTGGTAGGATTTCTTGATATCAGAGGGCTGGTCTGAAGGACAGCACGGAGGCACTCATCCTGGCTGCACAGGAGCAGGCCTTGAGCACCCGAGCAATAGAGGCCCAGATCTACCACACCAGACAAGACCCAAGGTGTAGGCTGTGCAAAGAAGTGCCTGAGACAGTCCAGCACATAACTGCAGGGTGTAAGATGCTGGCAGGGAAAGCGTACATGGAGCGACATAACCAAGTAGCGGGCATAGTGTACAGAAACATCTGTGCAGAGTACGGGCTGGAAACCCCAGGATCAAGGTGGGAAACGCCTCCAAAGGTGGTGGAGAATGAGCGGGCCAAGATCCTGTGGGACTTCCAAATACAGACTGACAGAATGGTGATGGCGAACCAACCAGACATTGTGGTTCTGGATAAGCGAGAGAACAAAGCCGTGGTGGTGGACATTGCAATACCGAGCGATGGCAATGTCAGGAAAAAGGAACACGAGAAACTAGAGCAATACCAGGGGCTCAAGGAAGAGCTGGAGAGGGCCTGGAAGGTGAAAGCATCAGTGGTGCCTGTGGTGATCGGAGCACTCGGGGCCGTGACCCCCAAACTGGATGAGTGGTTGCAGCAGATCCCAGGAAGGACAACAGACATCTCAGTCCAGAAAAGTGCAGTACTGGGAACAGCAAAGATACTGCGCAGAACTCTCAAGCTCCCAGGCCTCTGGTAGGGGACCCGAGCTGATGAGGGTGAGAGACCAACCACCGTGGAAGGTGAGAAATCCGATTTTTTTAATATATATATACACATACACACACATTAGTGTTTGGGTGGATTTAGCTGTAATGATAAAACGAAAGCCGTTCTATTCCCACAGAGTAGCACATGCCGTTTCATTCTCCTTTGTCCGTTATGATAAAGTGAAAGTGAAAACTGTAACTCAGACTCTTGTGTTCAGATCTCGTTTTTATTCATGCCTTGACAGTTTCGGCTACATTCTGCTTCTTCCTCAGAAATGTCACTTGATGAGGAAGCAGCAAAGTGCCCCCGAAACTGTTATGTATGAAAGAGGTCTGTACATAAGAATATAAAGTATAAGAAGATAGGCGAAAATTTGGACTTTTAAGCAAATCGGCTATTGGCAGTAAAGGTGCCCTGGGTCTGTCACCTGCTTGTTTCTATGGATATGTCATTGCTCTGCCTGGAATGTGCCACAGTATGACAATCAGCTCAACCTTCCATTTATTCAGTTACAGGTGGTTTTATAGCTCAAAAATACCGAGATAAACAGGCGTTCTGACTGTGAGCGGGGTCACCTCTCCACAGATTTGACCTGTAACCTGGTCTGGTTTGGTCTCCATGAAGATAGAAAGGTTTAATGCCATACTGCGAAACATTCCACACAAAGTAAGAATGTTTTCATAGAGAAAAGCATTTGACGGACCCTCCACCAGAAAAGTTACACAATGCACATTTATATCTCCAGCACAGACCGATATTTTGCTTTGGCTGACGTGCTGCCTAAATATCGCACACCTAGTTTTATTTGAACATTTTAAGGCAACCAAGAACCAAGTGACCACATAGACCTCTTTAAGGTTTGTGGTAAAAAGGGACTGTGCAGACAAGTTTGTTGTAAATTAAAATGACAGAATTTAGATTAAATGATTAAAACGGGCCTTACATATCAGTCAAAAAATATCTGAAGACATTATTGGCTATCGGTTTGTCTGAAAAAAAAACATATCGCTTGATGTAATGAACCTAACCGGACAAAAGTGAAAACTATTGGAGTTTCACTGTTTATTTGTGATGTAGAGAGCAAAGAACTTGTGAGTAATACAGCTCACATGTGAAAATCAAATGCTCAGTGTAAATGAGATGCCTCTTGTTTGTGTCTGCCAAAAGTGTGGTTATGTATGAGGCCGTTTTTATCAGAAATTATAGCTACAAAGTTTTAGTGCTAATGCTAAATTACTCATTGCACCTTAACACCTCTGCCCCTGTTCACTGCAAACTCCTCTGATCTGGCCAAGATTTTAAAACTTATATCAGGTTATTCATCATGTTTTCAGATTTATTATCTACTTAATAGTTCTGAGACGCTTCATTCTAGTCTAGAGGAAGTTTATTTTAAGAGAACTTGTGAAGTAAAATGATCTTGCTACATGTACAGATCATTTCACTACTTTTAAGTCATTTTCTGATAGACTAAAGTGTTTATATCTTAAATTTTGGCCAGGCTTTTTTGCAGTCTTCAGACCTTTTCAGTTTTGGGGTCTATGCTGTTACATAACCTCAGTCAAGAGCCTCTATTTGTACAAAGGTTTTATAGACTGAGAGCTTTACTCTGCTGACTTGTGTGTTAGTTTTTATATCTATTCTAATCTTTATGGTTTAATTAACTTGATATTGATTTTTATGGCATGTTCATATTTTCCTACTGTTCTTCAACGTCGCATGGCAACACTGTAATTTCCCCATTGTGGGACAAATGAAGGTTGATAGGTAAAGAAGTGGGCTAAGTGAGTGTGACGTCACCCATAGCAGCTCCAGTCAAACAAAGCTCACCGAGGCCTGCAGAGTTTCATATTTGGAATTCCAACCGCAAGTATCAATGGAATCAAAGAGCCAATCCGGAGCGAGGCTGTTGAAAGTACCGCCCCTTATTTGATTAATAACTCTGTCAATCCAACTTGTTGCCAATGCTACTGGGGCAAAGAAGGCGCCTGATTCATCTGTTATTACTGTTCATATCTTAATTTAAGGACAAAATAGAAAATGAAAAACACCAGGATCAGGTAGAGTACGTTAATATGAATATTTTAAGACCAAAATGACGAGGTTCGCTGCAGCAGTTACAGAGAGAGGGGCAACAATATTCTAATAGAGAGTCAACTGGAGCCAGATGCGCACCCATGATCACTTCCTATTTGGAAAGTGGCAGTTAGAGGTTCAGCTATGACCATTTCTATACGTTCTATGGGTTTATCTCCACTTCCCTCCCTCACAGCTGCGTGTTGTCTGGGGCAGCAGTGGTGCGACAGGTTTTGGGGTGAAAAGATAAACTTGTGTCTCACTTGCACAGGATCACTCCACTCTTCAGGCCCTTCTGGAAGTCTGGACCGATGGGGCAGCCGGTCACGCCCTCTATCCACTGCCTCAGCTCCTCTTCCGCCTGGGGGTCGTACTTTTGCGCGATCTGTTCAAGAAAGAGGTCAGAGGTCAGAGGGGAGGTAGCGCTAACACAGACCAGACAGTTTTTATGAGCTGTTTGTCGGTTAAATCGCCTCTCCATGAGTAAATAGAGTTGTAAAGTGGAGGAGGAATACAATGGCACAATGTAGTGTCTGGGGTGAGGGACAACCAGACTGGACCAGAGAATCAAGACTACTTTACAACAATAAACAATGGTGTAGTTATGTAAGCATTCGCCTGGGAACTGGAGGGTCACTGGTTCTAATCCTGGCTGAGAAGAACATACCTTGCATCTCTCAGAATGGGAAAATGTAAAAAAAAAAAAAAAAATAAAAAAAAAAGACTTTCAGTGAATTTTGTCATGACTGACAACTTCTAACCTCTCACAGCAAGCTCACGAGAATCCATCATCCTGCTGAACAGTTCATCGGGTGAACCAATCACAGTTCAGCACTGAGGTTTGTGCAGAAGCCAAATGTGAAGCGCCCAAACCAAAACAAACAATGCCAACAGATGCACTTCAGCTTATTTTAGAAAAAAAAACAGACTATTTAGTTTGGGAAAAATGTGCAGAAGTTCAGAGCTTTGTGCATTTGTGAAGAGGAAAGATGTGCTTTTCTCTCAACTGGATGGAACTAAAGTTTAATTTTTCAGCTTGTTCTACCGTTGAGCCAATCATATTCAAACATTCACCACGGCATTCTGCTTTTTCCGATGTCTTCCAGCGAGAGCCGTCCCAGATTGATCGGTCAGAGTGACACGCATACAGTATAAATCTGGCGTGAGGCAGGTTATGAAACTTGAGGCAAATCAGTGACATTGATTTTTGGGATTCTTCTGATGACAATAAATAATATAAGTGGCTTGACTGTAAATGTCTTGTCCTGAAAAACCCTTAATTACACCCATAATTCGATGCAGAGAGCACACAGTGATCTCATTTTGGCCCTCAAAGCTTCAATACACAGTACTGAGACAGCGCGAATTTTACTTTATTACTTAGTTGAATCTTTATCTAAAACCGACCTGGGCATTGTCCAGCTCCTGGGCCACATACGGCCTTTTGATTGACTCTGACTGGCCCGTTTAAGTATTTGGAATTACAAAACAAACATATTTTATCATTTTACCTCATGCATGGACTAAAGCTGCATCGTTTTTCTTTTAGAGGTGTTTTTTAGTGGCATTTATTGCAAGGCAGCCTCACTTTTTCATTGTTTAGTCATAACTTAAACTCTTAAAAACAAATCTATTTACAGTTTTTTATAAAGAAATACAATTAATATAATGCAGAATTGAGTTTTGGCCCGGCCCTCGACAAGATTTTGTTCCTCATGTGGCGCCAAGAAAAAATAATTTCCCTTCTGTGATCTAAAAAATACATTTGAAAACACCATAATCTTTGACATACTTAATTTGACCTTTATCGTTCACTCTGTACTTTTTAATCACCAGTTTAACCGCGTGTTATGACTGCTGGTGTTTTATCATGTTCCCAGGGCCGGCTCTGAATGAAAGCTCCCCCTCTCCAAACCCCGATGTCCACAGAGCGCCGCTTGTCTCCTCCTCAATAACGCGAGCTGTGAATTAGCCAATATGCGCACAGACTCGCGGATATCCTGTGAGCTTCGTACGCCAATTAAAAAGGCTCGGCAGGGCTGGGTCCACGATAATCGATGTTTTTGTCGAGGTAGCGAGGTGTTGTGTAGATTTAAAGTTCGCTTCGTGCCTGACATAAGTGTGAGGGCCTGGGCGCTGGTGAATAGCTCTTTTAAGGTGATAACTACAGGGCTGTAATAGTAGCATGCCAACTCACGCACTTGAAAATTGAACCTTTCTTTATCTGAACTGTAAAATGACATATGCGTCGGAAAATAGACCATAGTTTTACGGTAAATGCATGGAGGCAGAAGTGTGGAAAGATTCATCTGGTCTTACTGGTCTCTGTAGTTTATATTTAGAATGTAAAATTTCTCGGTATGGTATTTTCAAGATATATATTGCAATATTTACCCTACTTTTTTAGGGTGACCAGATGTCCCTATTTACCCGGGACAGTCCCAGGTTTGAGCCCTGTGTCCCCTGTCCCAGCAGATTTATCCAAAACCAGTGATTTGTCCCAATTTTATCCAAGAAAAGTCCCATGTGTTCCTATTTTTGACCAATCTGATCCCTGCAAACAGTAAAGACAAGCATAAATTGTCATGTGTTTAGGTGAAATACAGAAAAGCATGATTAAAAACAGGGTTCTCACGGTCATGGAAATCCTGGAAAAGTCATGGGAATTGAATATGTCATGGAATTTTTGTAAACTCAATGAAAGTTTTGGAAAAGTTGTGGAATTTTAGTTTCTCTTTCACACACCTACAGCGTTCTATTAAGTTCTCATTAGACGAGTATGATTGCACAGTCGCTCCAGCAGAACCACACACAATAAGGTGTTTAGTTTAAAAGAGACACAATAAATGCACTGACAGGATTTTGAATGTTAAAAACTATAATACCAAACCATAATGTGAGTGGAAAAGGTTCACAATTCATATTTAGCCTGAAAAGTCTGAGAAATTCTACACATGTAGGTGCCATAAAGTCATAGAAAATTCAGTTTAAGTCATGGAAAGGTTTTGAAACCCTGTTTTGGAACCCTGTAAAAATGACCAAAACACAAAAAATACTGACTCGCATGTTAGTCATGAATGGGTCGAGTGCAGAACAATTTTCTTTAATAATTACACACTCGTTTCACAGTTTTATTATTATCAACCTGGTCACTGTAGACTTTTTCCTTTTAAACTGCCTTGGCAAGACTTAATCCAAAGAACTAAGACTAAAAAGTGCTTAGAACAGTTATTTCTTCATGTAGTCTGCACTGAAACGGAGCAAAGGATCATGGTCTATGTAGCTCCCTCTGTTTTGTTTTTTTTACCATTTCTGCCCCTACAGGACATAGCTTTCACAACGATGACTGCATGGGCAAAGTTGAGCTTCGCACTCAACTTCGTCCCTCGATCGCCCCCTGCATGAACAGCAGTATCCTAGCAACCCATGCCAAATGCATGGGACATGCATATTTCTTCTTCCTAACAACTCAAAAGTAGCACGAAGCGCTCCTGTCCCCCAAACACACTCCTGACATCAAGCTGTATCCAAGCCCCCATGCTTTACATGGTCTTTTAAAAGCTGAATTCATTTTTATTCCGAATTAAATAATTTTGATTCAGAATTAAAGCTCTCGTGTAAATGTAGTGGTGGCAATATGAAAAAGTATTACACTTTAATATTGAAAAATCACATTCTATTGTCTAGAATGGATTTTATCAGAATCAGTATAGAGCAGGAATGGAACAATATCCAAATCTCTCTGGACAATATTTTCACCATAAACATCTCACTGTACCAGATTTATTCCAATATTTTGTGGAGGCACAAAACTGTGAATCTGCTCCTGCTTCACAAGACTCCAAAGAAAAAAATAGTTACTTCTTCATGTCGTCTACACTGAAACGGAGCAAAGGATCATGGTCTATGTAGCTCCCTCTGTTTTTTTTTTTTTTAGCTATTTCTGCATCAGAACTGTTCATTTAAGCAAAGAGACTTGGGATTCGATATATTGTGATGGTCCACGATATTATTGTGAGACCTTTGACAATACGATATCACCATATTGCGGTTATTGTTACATTCCTAGAGTATAAAGTCTATTCCTTAGTATCAAATTTGACATTTCAGTATCGTGACAACTCCAGTAGTCCGCTTTCTTTCTTTGAAACCAAAAGTAGAAGGAGCAATACGCCGTCTAAAATTGCACAGCGGTTTCCTTGAACACGCCAACCCTGACTTCAAACTCAACCAAAACCCTAAATCACCACGTATCTAACCTCTGTAAAGCGTCTACTTCATGCTCGCTCCTCACCACAGCTCGCAATCCCTTCTCTCCCTGGGGCCATGGAAAGCCAACCACCGAGCAAGCCTATTATAAAAAAACATTGAAATCCAACCCGCAACTGCTGCCTTGTAATTACACCGTGCTCCCTCTTGTATTAAAAACATCTCAACGTGCTCTAATTGGAATCCAGTACATGTTATTATAAAAGAAGACGGGAATGTTCGGAATTTCCCCCTTCGGAGTGGAGCAGGAAAAGGCCGCGTAAATAACGGCAGCTACTTGGACAATGAGACCCCAGCTGGAGGTTTTCCGTTGTTAAGACTGTTAAATGAATGAACTTAGTGACCAGACGGCGTTTATGGAGCACAAATCGTTGCCAGATTTGGAAAAAAGTGAACGTTTGGGGCGGGGGAAGTTGAAGTTAGAGGTGGAGTATGCAAAAGTGGTAGAGTAGCCAAAAAATGTACAAAATACTCAACTGGAAGTACAAAATAGTGGTCCAAGTAGGGTTAAAAAGTATTTGGGAAAAGTACTACTCCAGTAAGTTAGCTTGGCTTTTACTCAGTTACAATAAAAAATATTACACAAGTAAGAGTAAAAGTATACTGCTAGAAAAGTACTCTGAAAAGTCTGAAAACGGCTTTTTCTCATTCAAAGGTGTAATATTTTGTCTTAAATGATCAATCGCTATGGCAACAGTTCTAATTTTTCACCAATCCTAGAAACCCCATGGACGTGAGAGTTCACCAGGTGCTTGAGGTATTTGCTTTGCTGGCATATTTGAAAGCATGAGAATGGCATTAAACTTGTCTCCATGGCGATAAACAGTCAGGTTACAGGTCAGATCTGTGGAGAGAAGAACCCTGCACTGCAAGATTTTAAGACTTCTATCAGGTTTTTCTTCTTGTTTTCAGATTCATGATCTACTTACTAGTTCTGAGACGCTTCATTGTAGACTAGGAGGTCGTTTATTTTAAGAAAACTTGGCAAGTAAAATTATGTTTCCATGCAGCAAGATCATTTTTACTTTTTCTGCTTTTAAGTAATTTTTAGATACATTTAAGTGTCTATACCTTACATTTTGGACACACTTTTTTGCAGTGTGCACACAATAAAAATGCATGTTTTTCAAGGTATTTTTCAGCTCCAAGAAATGCTGTGATTGGGTAAATTTAATGCCAAACTCTGGAATGGTCTAGCCAGGCTGGTGCCACCTAGTGCCTCCGCTCAATTTCATTTCACTCCAGCGACTTGGTCTGGAATCAGAATACACTAGAATACACTGTGCGCTTTGCGAGAACCCCAGAAGTTGTAAACAGTGTCCAGACGAAGACACATATTTTGCGTTGACAACGATTCGCGACGTCAAGGATTTAAAGCCGGAACAAAAGAATGTTTGGTGAATTTTATGAAGGGGAAAGACGTTATTGCCCTTTTTTCTACGGGATTTGCTGTTGTGCAGGTATTACTTGGACACCACTGAGTGTTACGTCACCACCAAATTGCAGCAACTGGTTAAATCAAAAAAGTCCCGCCTTCCATCAAGCGAATGAATCCTGATGCTGCGAGGTCAGATGGTTTCCACAAAGTGAAACTGGCTGGTGAATCGGGCTAGGAATAGTCAAGGCAAGAAAACAAGAAAATCAAATGGCAAAACCTCTATCAGAAAAGTTGCTTAGTGCAACTTAGTGTAAGTTGCTCTAAGATCTTAGTTTCAAAGTGGCCATTCTGTTAGATTTTAGTTTCAAATTTGCTCTTCTGTTTATGACATGAATCAAATGAGTGGTGTTCAACTGATGAGGTCCAATCAACTTCCTTATTCAAATGATTACATCAGATGCCCTTCCTTTTGCAACCAGCCCCACATGCTATGACTGCAATTGGAAAATATAGCTGCTGAATTCCACTTCAGTGAAGTTCGAACTGGCAACCCTACAGACAGAGGGCGTATACTTATCCTACTGTGCTATGCCCTGAAATATTTGCAGTCTTCCCTTGTTCTGTTAGTTTTAAAACTGGACTCTAAGCCCAAAATAGCTTTTATCACTCCTGAATAAATAATCTATTTTAAAGTGTTACATATTAAGAAATACACTGTTTCAATGGAATGAGGAACTGGGGGACTTTAAGCGATTTGTCACTTCTTGTTTCAGATAAATTCAAACTGAAATATTAGTGTTCTCATTGAGCAAGTTTCCTGCAACCTGCATATTTTCAGTCAAGGGAGCACACGATTTTTGAATTGAAAAGACAAAAGGAGAAAAGAATAAAACCTGGTATCTTGCCAAAGAAAACAGCTGTGTCCATATATGCTGGGTTCAGAGCCATGTTACCATTCTAAACTAAAGAAAGCAGAGATGGAAGGCAAAATTACTATAAAAACGATTTTAGGTGTAGATGAAAAACTAAATTGACTCTTGAGGGCATTAAGCCACGTTATAATGCTGTCAACTCTTCAAAAACATACCTGGAGTTGTGTTTTGTTTCATTCACACGTTTGAGTGATCCTACATCATTAGTCTACAGGTCTATGTCTCCAAAGCTCAACATGCGTGGAAGTTTTCAAGTGAACAGCTACCTTTTACCTTTTCAGTAGAGATGGGCAATTCCAGGGCTGAAATTATTCAAATGATTCTAGTGAAGGTGTATGGAGTTTAAGAACACAGAGGAGCAAGGTGGAACCATGCAGGAATTTCGTGGACCCCACACAGCAGAGCACATCCAGCAGGCGATAGAAAAGATACTGAACAACTGTGGAGTCAACAAGAAACGAGTTCATGTCATTTTGCACAAGGGGTATGCCGTCCACTCACTTCTCCCGACATGAGACATAAAAAAACAAATATAAAATGGCCTACAGCTTAAATGTCAAATCGGAGTTATTGGCAATGGTCAAAACAACCAGGACTACACCAGGACTACACCAGGACTACACCAGGACTACACCAGGACTACACCAGGAGGTGTGCCTGCATAAACCGTGGGCCGTGTGACCACAGGCGAAAGGACCGGCACAGAGCGAACCCCCTGCTCAGTTCTGTCTCTTTCTAGTCCTCGTTCAGTCCTCATTCAGTCCTCATTCAGTCCTCATTCAGTCCTCATTCAGTCCTCATTCAGTCCTCATTCAGTCCTTGTTTAGACCACGTTCAGTCCACGTTCAGTCCACGTTCAGTCCACGTTCAGTCCACGTTCAGTCCACGTTCAGTCCACGTTCAGTCCACGTTCAGTCCACGTTCAGTTCTGGTTTAGTGTTACATGTTAATAATATCAGAAACATTGGTGAAAAAAAATAAATAAGGGACATCCTGGATCTTATTCTTTGCTCTTAGTTCATTTCATAATGTTTGTACTCAAATGTACTCAAAATCAAATGACTCTTAGCCAAAAATCGCACACCTTACTATCTTAAAAAAAAAAACAGTAGTCAAGAATCAGTATTCAGTACTGATTCTATTCCTTGGTAAATCAAGTTTGAAATATTAGTATCCTGACAACACTAGTGCAGGCCAAACGTAAATTATCTAAAGTTTTCCGTTTAAATCCTAAAATGCCTTTGTTATCCATGAGGAGGTGACGTCAGCTCAGGAAATACCACATCTCATCCCTCCATCCCACCCCCCCAAACGTGAACCCGGCACCCCAGCCTGCCCCCTCTGCTCTGGGAGGAGACTGCGCCCTCGCTCCCTTACATGGACACTACACAGGAATGCACCAGATTCTCAAGAATGGAAGGAGGAGTGAAGCTGGTCTGACGCAGCATTATACAGGGTAAAAA
Organism: Odontamblyopus lacepedii; assembly: GCA_034769755.1. Lineage (NCBI taxonomy): Eukaryota > Metazoa > Chordata > Actinopteri > Gobiiformes > Gobiidae > Odontamblyopus > Odontamblyopus lacepedii. The sequence goes on along the minus strand of CM068359.1, from coordinate 7,705,349 downwards.
TAGCACTACAGTGATTCAAGACCAAGTAATTATTTTAAGTTTTAAAGCTGCACTGTGTAACTTTCTATGGAGATGTCATCGCTCTGTCTGGAATGTTCCACAGTGCATCATTAAACTGCTCTAACTTACATTTATTCAATTACAAGTGGTTTTATAGCTCAGAAATAAAAATAGAAAAACATTCGATGGACCTCCACCAGAAAAGTTACACAACGCATCTTTAACTATTACTACATATTTTAGTTGAGTCTGCAGTAGCTCAGATAGACGACCTCTTGTATATAGCTGAGATATATATTTGTATTACTAGATTTTTCAATATTTTTACTTGTATTTAATACATTTATATAATTATGCCTTATTTGACACCAGCTATTTTTGCTACTTACTTTGAATGTATTATTACCATTTATAGTTTATCTCTTTGTTATTATATTATATTGTGGTGTGTGAGCTGCTGTGTCCAAGTAATTTCCTTTGTGGATCAACAAAGTTTATCCAAGTCCAAGTCTGAGCAGCAATGGCAATTTCAATGTAATATCCTCTTCTCTATGGTTTGGCTGCAGAGTGCTCCATTCTGCAGCAATTCAAATGTAAAAGTAGATAGAAATTGGACCTATTTCACCAGTTTAAGTGTATTAATAGTGATGAAAATTGTCACATAGGCTACTGTTGTTATGAATTAGGGTTGTCACAATACTAAAATTTCAAAAAACATTCTTTCTTAGACAATAGAATGTTGTTTTTAATATTAAATCATTGTTCTTTTCTATTCTCTGTGTAATGCCTCAGTGGTTCAGGTAGTTTCCATAGTGCTCCATGGGTGTACACTAGCCTATGTGCTCTTCTACTTGTTCTGATACAGCTCAATATTATTCTAAAACTATTCAGGAAAGCTTAATTTCCGTCCTGTCAGTGGGATTTTTTTGGTATCGATTCCTGCTCCAATCAAGTTCCGAAACTAGTTTTTGTACTGACAGGCCTGTTATGAATACCTGGTTATGACGTGATGACAATAACAGACCTGCCTATGCTAATTTGTGTCGCTCTGTTACACTGGAATCTCTGTTTATTAATGAATGACGAGAGCTGCTGTAACCAGCTCCGCACTAAATAAGAGTCCACTGTGGAACTTCTCGGATCTATACCCATACAGACGAAGATGTGGGACCGCCGAGCCAAGTAACAGGTCAGATCTGTGGTGAAACGAGCCCCAAAAAACACCTATAACTCCATAAATACACAGTAGGTTTGATGCCGTACTGTGGAACGTTTTAGAGAAAGCTACACAGAGTTACACAGTGCATCTGTGTAAAGCGACATAATTCTTGTACAGATACACACGTCCTTGCATTAATCACTCAGTACTCATCATTAGTTATTACTTGCACCACCCAGAGTAAACACTGCTTATTGAAATCTTGTGTATTGTCTGACTTCTAGATTAGCCTTGACATATCAACAGTAAACCTGAGCTGTATCTTTTTTTATTGTGCATTAGTGTCATCACAAAATTTCTTATGCAACTACTTCATGTTTCGACCCGTTTTCTTAAAATGTCTGACAATATGAATCTCAATACAAACTGAATCTGAACTCTTTGGAGCACAAACACATGGCTGGACTCTTTGTGAAGCTGAGGCCCTTCACAAAGAGGTTTGGCCTCTGCTGTCCTCTGTCTGTGTGCTCTCATTATAAGTGGGAACAAGCTCTACACGGACTAAGGTCAGATTTCGAGCTGCACCTAAATTTGGGGGGGATCTTAAATATAAGAACAGGTTTAGCCGGTGTGCCTGGGGATGGCCTGAGAGACAGTGCATTGGAAATGTGTTGGGTGTTGACAATTCTCATGTCAAAGGTGAAGCAGATCTCACTAAAACATGAGATTTAAGGACTTTTAATGAAGCAGGAATTGATTTCTATTCTTTTTTTTTTTTTTTTTTCTGGGTTATTTCTTTTTTATTTGTGGGTCTGGAGTACAAATTAGTCCAAATTCTTCTCTTGAATGGCTGATTTGACTGAAAATAAGTGGGTTGCAGGTTCCCATTCATGTTGTTTGTTTGAATGTTGTTTATTCCTGTTTTGATATGTCTGTGTGTATGTTTTGCACATCCAAATCTTGGAACGCCCTTAGAGGCAACTGTTGTTGCGATTTTGGGCGCTACAAAATAAATTGAATTGAATTGAATTTTACAGGTCCGTGAGATTGACAGTTCCCTTTTATCAGAAGCAGGACAAACAGAAATGAATCAAGAAAAAGTTTAAAGACCCTTATCGACCCCCTGGGAACATGATCAGGTTAAAGGTTCCATACTTGTTCTGATATCATGTGAATATCTATATCTAGTTTCAATATCAGTTTTAGTATCGATTCGTGTCTCATTTCCAAAACTTCTGACAGGCCCACTGCACAGTTTAAACATTTTAGTTAGGAATTAGTTTGAATCAAGGCGGTGCACTCTATAATACTAGACAGCAGCGCACGTATTCACTCTTCTTTACGCACGTCTCAGCTGCATCCCATTGGAGCGCATTCCACGCGGTTAAAGGTCTCTCCTCCGCGTGGCTGGTATTTTAAGTGGCTCCGTGTGCGCTCGTCCCGGAGGTGTCCAGCCTAAATAAATAGTGCCGTTTCTCTTCGCGGCGGAACACTCACGAAATAAGGTCATCATGGAGGTTATTTGTCAACGTGGTTTACCTTTCAACAAAATGGGGAGGAGTTTCGACAAGGAGACAGACATATGTGCCCAAAAACTTCCACAAAGCCACAAAACGAATGCACATATACGCTTTAATACGCATTGAAATAACTGGTTTAGTACAAGTGGTGGTACACGGTGCAGTTAGGAAAATACTTTTGGAGAGTTTTTGGAGATTTGCACAACGGCATTTAGCCAAAACGGACAACGCCCATGGTTTGTTTAAATGTTCTGCTCCGTGGGAAAGTCAATACAAGTCAATACACTCCCTTCGTAACGCCTAAATTACGCTAAAACAATCACAAACTCGAACGCTACCTGACGTAAAGTAAGTTTAGCCTGAGTTTGCCAAAATCTCACCTCAACCGCGCGCGTCCTCAAATCAAGATGGAGATCAGGTGGCAAATCTGATCTACTGCAACAGCCCCATCCAGAAAAAAGGTGAATATATTAAGATTTCTAACGCTTACCTTATTTTTGACTTCAGCAGATAAGCCGTAAGCGGGTCCCTTGTTGAATCCGGACATCGTGGCTGTTACTTTTTACGCAACTTTTACGCACGGGAATTAAAAACGTAAAACTGTCCTCGCGAGTGTGCCAAACTTTTCTGTCTGGCTCTCTCTCAATGAAAGCTTGGCTAGATGGCTTCCTTTCTCTTTTACAGCCGCCAATTACAGCGCTCCCACGATGTCGTCCAAAGAACCGGGGAGTCAAGATAATGCTGCGCCGCGACGGAGTGTGTGCGTGTGAACGAGGAACCGGAGGGGCCGCGCGTTAAAGCTATAAAGGCACCTCATGAATATTCATCGGAGGAGGACGTTAAAATGCGAAGCGTGGCCGTGCACTTCCTAGTTACCGCCTGCACTGGGTTATGCAACAGTGAAAGGGATAGAAAAGCAGCGGATTAAAGCGTGTTGTGACAAGTTTGTTAATGCGCTTTTTCAATTTGCAAATGCCTGAAATCAATCACTGCTAATCAAAATATAAAGACATGCGTTGTGTTTTGGAATGTTAAAGGTTCTAAATTACCCAAAAGTGTCTCTTGTGAGCTTTAAGCCATGTTACAATGCCATTACCTCATCAAAAACACACCTGGAGTTGGATTTTGTGTCACTCACACATGTCTGAGTAATCCTTTATTATTAGTCTGTCTACATCTCTAAAGCTCAAAGTGCTCTGTTCCACCTTGTGATGTCACAAAGCAGTAGTTTTCCATTCAGAAGTGGGCTTATCAAAAAATATAAAGCTAATAAACAATGCACAAATACACAAAATTGACTCTCGTGAGCTTTAAAACATGTTAGAATGATGTTATGTCATTAAAAATAGACCTGGAGTTTGTTTGTTTAAGTAATCCTGCATTATTAGTCTGTCTACTTCTCCAAAGCTCAAAATGCTCTGTTCCACCTTGTGATGTCATGTATGGGCAGTTTTCAAGCAAACCTTTACCTTTAGCATCTTTGAGTGTCCAAAAATGCACTATATAAGTTCGATGTATTATTATTATTATTATTATTTGGTTCAGTAAAGATCAGCGATTCCAGGGCTAAAATGATCCAAATGAGTTTAGTGAAGATGTAAGTTTGAAAACACAGTGGAGCACTTCCTGTATTACCACATGACATCACAAGGTAGAACCACAGAACTATAATAAAATCTTCTTCTTCATTCTTATTATCCATGGGTGGAACAGAGTGTTTTCAGTATGAGAGAATAACAGCTAAAATATTAGATAGATAACAACATTATACAGGGTTCTCACTCTTTTTCACTGACAAAATTTCAAAACTTGACTTTTCCATGACCTAAAGTGAATGTTCCATGACTTTACAGCACCTACATGTGTAGAACTGAGCACTTTTAGGGCTAAATATGAAATGTGAACCCTTAACACTCACCTTATGGTTTGGTATTATAGTTTTTTAACATTCAAAATCATGTCAGTGCATTTATTGTGTCTCTTTTAAACTAAACACCTTATGTGAAAGAGATACTAAAATTTCATGACTTTTCTAGGATTTCCATGACTGTGGGAACCCTGTTTTTAGTCCTGCTTTTTTTTATTTTATTTTTTTTATTATTAAACACATGACAATTTACGCCTCTCTTTACTGTCGGCAGGGATCAGATTGGTCAATAATAGGGACACCAGGGACATTTCATGTATAAAACTGGGACAAATCAGTGGTTTTGGATAAATCTGCTGGGACAGGGGACACAGGGCTCAAACCTGGGACTGTCCCGGGTAAATAGGGACGTCTGGTCACCCTAAAAGAGTAGCGTAAATATGGCAATAAATATCATGAAAATATTGTACAGAGAAATTTGGATATCGCCACATCCCAAATATAAACTACAGAGATCAGTAAGTCCAGATGAATCTTTCCACACTTCTGCCTCCATGCATTTACTGTAAAACTGGGGTCTATTTCCCGACGCATATGTCATTTTACAGTTCAGAGAAAGAAAGAAAGGTTCAGTTTGCAGGTGCATAAGTTAATATGCTGCTATTACAGCTCGTTCTGTGTGCTGTTACCCTGCAGCGACTGCACAGACGTTCAGAAATAATCAGAACAGCCTAATGAGAACTTAACAGAACATTGTAGTTGTGTGAAAGAGATACTAAAATTTCATGACTTTTCCAAAATGTTTATTAAATTTACAAAATTCCATGACTTTCCCAGGCCTGGAAAATTACATTTTAAATTTCCATGACTCTTCCAGGATTTCCATGACCATGGGAACCCTGTTTTTAATCATGCGTTTCTGTATTTAACCTAAACACATGACAATTTATTCTTCTCTTTACTGTTGGCAGGGATCAGATCAGAAAGATTTCCATCACCGTAGAAACCCTGGCCTTTAAGACAACCTGAAAACTCGAACTAAACCAGGACTCAATCGAAACTAACGTTAATATCAATCTGGGATTATAGTATTATGGAACAAAATCCACTACCTAAGGCCTTTACAATAAACTATAATCTTACCAGACTCTTTTAAAATAATAAAAAGATTAAAGAAAATGAGAAACAAATTACAAATTTGCACTGAGAAAGAAACTGTACACTTTTTAATGAAATTTACAGACTAATTTGGGTGTTTTGGATGTTTTTCTGTATCCAATTTTTCCTTTAAACTATGGACCGAATAATATTTGTGTCTGAAATAAAGAATAATCAAAAAATAAGAGGAAAAACCCGGGCTACAGTGGTTCAAAGAAAGAGTTAACTCACTCATCGATAATAACTTCCACCTGTTCATTACACTGTTGTGTCCTCGGGCAAGACACTTCTCTCATGTTCAACGAGTGAGTGACAGGCGAATATGGGCTAGTTTTACACAGGTGGAGAGCTTTTTTACGCGCTTAGCTGGGTCATATTTCATCCATTATACATTTTAAAGTGTTAGATTTAAAGAGCCCATATTACGCTGTTTTCTGACCTATGTTCTAATTTCATTTCCTCATCACAAACAGACCTGGAGTTGTGTTTTGTTTCATTTTCACATGATTAACACACAAACCCTGCAAACTCCGGGTATGTTTTTGATGACGTAACATTATTATAACATGTTTTAAAGCAGACAAGAGTCCATTTTGTGTAATATACTGTAGAACATTTGACATTTTGATTGCGTATTAGCTTTATATTTTTGATAGGCCTACTTCTGTTCTACTGCTGTTGTCATACTTTGGTGTTTGGAGTTACAACACTGCAATTTCCCCTATTGCGGGTCTTATTGGAGCTTATCTCATCGCACATGTTTATTTTGACCAAAAGGCGACCAATGTGCACAGATGCATTTGAAAGTTGATACAAGATGAGAACGATAGATTACATTTGACCTTTTTACAGATGGCGTTCTCCTGTTTGAACCATGCTATATTGATTTTACCAGCTGTTTCTACACTGATCTGTGAGGTCATGTTGACTGCTGTTGTATCTGACACACAAACAAGTGAAAATATGTAAAACATCACTGAAGATATGGTTCAGGTATGGGTCCCCCACCTGCTTGTCTCCATGGAGATGCTACTTTGCCTGTAACAATGTAACAATAACTGAAATCTGGTGATATTGTATCCTCAAAGGTCTCACAATAATATCGTGGAGCATCACAATATATCGAATCCCAAGTCTCTTTGCTTAAATGAACAGTTCTGATGCAGAAATAGCTAAAAAAAACAAAAAAAACAGAGGGAACTACATAGACCATGATCCTTTGCTCCGTTTCAGTGCAGACGACATGAAGAAATAACTCTTCTAAGCACTTTGAAATCTTCATTCTTTGGATTAAGTCTTGTGAAGCATTTTTAGAGGAAAAAGGAGCAGATTCACAGTTTTGTGCCTCCACAAAATATTGCCATAAATCTGGTACAGTGAGATGTTTATGGTGAAAATATTGTCCAGAGAGATTTGGATTTCGTTCCATCTCTAATGACAATAAATGTTGTACCAAATGACTGGTCAAAGCATTTAGAATGTCAGTCCTGTTATTCTGTAGAATATTGTAATATCATGAGCCTCCCACCATATCATGAGCTTTCTCATGTGATGATATCGTATCGTGAGACTTGGATATTGTTACTACTGGCCAGAATTACATTAAACGTATCTAACATTTTCACTTTTATTACACACTGTGGGCAGATTCCCCTCTCCATAGATCTGACCTTAACTTGGCCTTGTGTAGTCACTGCATAGATACGTTTAATGCCATACTGTGAAACACTACAGGCAGCGCTATAATAGCTCCATAAAGATCAGTAGTCATAGGTCACAGCCAGAATGTTACACAATGCAGATAATTAAAATAATTAAAAGTTCCACCTATGGAGACCTCTGCTGTTTTACTAAGCAGTTAAAGAAGATTCCATTTACTACATGCCTTTTCTAGCAGCATACTTTTATTCCTAATGAGTAATACTTTTATTGAAGTAACAGTACCTACTCTTACTTGAGTAAAAGTGTTGGTTCTTCTTCCCACTGTGAGCAAGTCTACAAGTAACAAAAGCTTAGGGTGACCAGCCCTGTGTCCCCTGTTCCAGCAGATTTATACAAAATCACTGATTTGTCCCAGTTTTATACAAGAAATGTCCCAAATATCCCTATTTTTGACCAATCTGATCCCTGCCAACAGTAAAGAGAGGCATAAACTGTCATTTGCTGCTTAAAAATGATCAAAACACAAAGAAAATGTGACTATACTGACTCATTTTAGTCATGAATGATCTCTGCATAATAGTTTTCCTTAATTATGCACTCACAATTTTATT